>JANTPZ010096897.1:0-35240 GCA_025593235.1 Vachellia pachyceras | reverse complement strand
ATATTTGCTTGCTCCTGAACACACATTGCTGCAACAGCAAGGGCTTGATATAAGCCTCTGGGAGGATACTGACCTTGGAGCATTGGATCAGCCATTTGTGAAAATTTTCTTCTATCTTTGAACAAGGGTCTAGCCTGCAATTTATCCACCGATCAGGATGGTCTATCCCAAAGTTACTTTTCAAACCAATCAAATTTACTCAATAGGAGCAAGACTCGGTCATGCCATTATATCGTATGATTGAATGTATCAAGTTCTTCGATTTCTTATTGATCGCCAACCAAAAAAAATATAAAGGTCAAAGAGAATCAATGTGAGATGCAATTTTAAAGTTCGCCATAAAATTGGAAGCTAGCTTCAATCATCATAATTGCATTAAAATTTTTCCCTTTGATAATTGAAGTGCTTAGTGAGAGGAGACAAAACAAAACACGAGGATCAGGAATCGTCTTAAAAGAGGGAGGAAAACACCAACCTAATGAATGATCCTAAAGGAGTGTAAATCCAGCAAGAACTATATATGACATGTTTGATTATTTTAATTGAAAGGTGATCGAGAACTACGGGAATGAAAAATAATTGAATACCATAAACTCTCAACCCCAAGTAAAACTGCAGGTAATAGTTTCCAAGCATGGCCAAATCATATGGAACCACACTTCCTTTATTTTATTCACCGACCATCCATTAGATCTAGTTCATTCACATCATCACTGTTAGATCAAGAAGCAACCCCATAGAACGATATAAGCAGCAAGACATTCTTACCCATGCAACAAGATTCTGCTCTCCTGCAGCTTTTGTACTGTCAATGGCTTTCCTTCCTGTAATTATTTCCAGAAGAACTATGCCAAAGCTATAAACATCTGATTTCAGAGTCAGTTGACCTGTCATTGCATACTCTGGAGCACAATATCCATAGGTACCCATAACCCTTGTGGATACATGGGTGTTTTCCCCAACAGGTCCAAGTTTAGCCAAACCAAAATCAGATAACTTTGGATGATACCCTTCCCCAAGCAAAATGTTTGAACACTTTAAATCTCGGTATATGACTGGAGGGTTTGCTTTGTCATGCAGATATTCCAATCCCTTTGCTGCCCCAGCAGCAATTTTCATTCGCATGTTCCAGTCAAGCTGTTTTTTGGCAGGAGAAATATCTGCAAATCAAAAGCCATAGTTAGTTAGTGCCTCCAATAAGACCATCATATGCAATTCCAAGATATGAAAGCAACAAGTATGCAGATCTGAGATACATATACCATATAAGTGGTCTTCCAAGGATCCAAATGGCATGTATTCATAAACTAGAAGCCTTTGATCTCCATCAGCACAATAACCAATAAGGTTGACAAGGTTAGGGTGGTGAAGTAGGCTTAACATCAACACTTCAACAAGAAATTCTCTATTCCCTTGCAGCCCATCTCGGTCAAGTTGCTTTATCGCAACAACCTACATTCCCCAATGAAAAGTGATGAATTGAGCAAAAGAACAAAGAAATCATCCAAAAAGAAACCCACCTGATTGGAACTTTCCAAACGCCCTTTGTAAACCCTACCAAATCCTCCCTCTCCCAAAAGACTTTCTGTCCTAAAATTTCTAGTAGCATTCGCCAACTCACGGAATGTGAAAGTCTGGGCTGCAATGTGATCAGAGTTCCCGTTTTTAGAGGGATCTCTGGAACTAGTAGATGAGTTCCTCTTCAACTTCCCTGTAAACAACCACCCTAAATGATTAGAAAAGGGATAAGAAGAAGCAGAAGCTCTGCCTGGTTCATATTTAGATTTCATCGGCCTTTCCATGTTCACCCTGTCTCTTGAAATCTTGAAAATACTATGGAGCACGTTTGGCTGTACAAGCCCCAGCAGGATGTGGCTAACCATCATATAAATCTGAAACTTAAATTGGTCTTGCCACGTAGAATGAATCAATCCAAACTACGATCTTAAGAACAATTTTAAGTATGAATTTGCTTTGTGAATGTGGAAACCAATAATACCAAAGGAAGCAGCTCAAATGAGAATTTTTCTACCATTATGAAGGGTGAAAACTGCCAAAATATTTTCATGGCAGTTTACTTTCATGAAGAATCATCTAAATCTAAATTCTAGTAATGCAATATCCGAGTAATGTGATGGAAGAGAAGAGAACCTATAAAAACATAACGGAAGATTAAATACAAATGCATTCATCACTATTAAAGCACAGCTATCCGCATTGAGGAAATTCACATATTTTGACATACTAGGTACACGAAGCTCGATTAAGCTTCACCGTCGCTAGAAATTCTCAAATAATTTCATACCGACACTGCAATAGAAATCCTCAAATCGCTATCATAAACTTTTTAATGCCTGGCCTGCCATGCTAAAATTAATGACTGTATCAGTACCTGGAGTGGTTTTGGTATGATCTACTGAATTCTCTTGCACTTCCGTCTTCTTTATCTTATTCTTACTCCTTTTCTTACCGTTTGGATTTCCAGAACATGGAATCCAACCCATGCTTCCTCTTCCTTTCTCCCTAGCAATGCCGGACACAACAGTAATATAGAAGATTCCAGATGGCCCAACAATCAGTAACTCCAATTCACAGTACGAATCAAGGCAGACCCGAGCCCGAGACTGACCTCACAGTGCTCCGGGAGCTACAATTGGAAAAGAGAAAGCACAAACACAAAACAACACAACACAGTGATCGCTGAATCTGAATCGCCTAATTGCGTCTCATATCCCACAGCTTTCCATTCCCCTCGAGAAATTCCGTGATTAGTGTCCCTTCGGTCGGAGAAACCCCATCGGTGTTTGAAGCACGGTGCCTCAATGGATCACCATCGTAGACAGCTTGTAACAGAAACATGTACAAACGATGTCGCTTGAGGACCAATCTCTCTAGTAGAATATTTGCTTTTAGAATTAAAGTTAAAACCTGTCACAAAATGTCATGCTGCTAGCCACTCCTATGAGCACCCCTCCCAATTATTCCATCCGTATATGTACACTGAGATGCCTTTATGCTGCTTTTGGAAGTTTGGAATTTTCATATTTTATATATATATATGTGTGTGTTTGTATTTGTTTTATTTTTTATTTTATTTTTGTTTGTATAAAAAAAATATGTGTATGTTAAAAACGGACACTTCTCTAACTTGGGAAATTTTTTATCCGAACCTATCTTATCTTGGGTAATATGAGATAAACTTGTGGTAGCTCGAGTTAAGTTTATATCTTTAAAAAATTCTGATTTTCTTTATTTTTAGTTTCAGTGGTTTATATTATTTTTAATTGTATTTATCAGTCATTAATGATTTCTTACCTTTATTTTTTTAAATTACTAAATCAAACCACCATTAATTATTACTGATTATATTTTAGTGTTTTCTCATTTTGTTATTTTATACCTTTTGAAGGGTTATCAGAATAAATATGTATTCTCAATGCTGTATTTCATTGTTACTATGATCAAATAGTTATGTGAGAAATGTTTGCATTAAAACACTATGTATTTAGTGTCATTTTTATTTAAATATTATGATATTAATTTGTTCATAATCAAATACAAGTATTTTTATTAAATTATATTATTTTAGTATGATCAATCTGATATAAATTGATTCCGATTTGATCTACTAAATTTCGACCCATTATTGGATTTTAATACTTAATATATATATATATATATATTTCTTAGTGACATTTGAACATGACATAAATCTCAATGATGAGGGATTTGGCCGCCCCCAAAGTTCAAAACTTTCAGATAACTGATGAAGTACTAACAGCTGTAGATCTTAATGACACTACTATCATTATTATCACAGGGTGGGTCTCACAGTTAGTCCATAACTTTTCTTTTCCCTGTACTGGGTTCTTTCTCCTTTAAGTCAATAAAAGTGGCTTTAGAAGAAACAAGTGATCATGATAACGTGGAAGAATTATTCCAATGATCCAAGAAGTGTGTTGCTTGATTCGTTTAAAATTTACACTTTGAGATCAATAAGACTCGACAAGCCATGCAACTGTGGAATCGTTGACAAATAAATTAAATAAATAACATTATGAAAGTCATACAGAATAAATTTTATAAGTAATTTTCTCCCAGGTTTGTTTCTATCTTATATCTCCAACGTAGGTCATACAATGTTCTCCCACGTCGTTTGTCATGTTTTATCATAGACTAGAACATATCAAGGCCCCTTCTTTAACTTCTAGGCTCATCTTCCTCTGTCTCGAACTCTTCCTTCCTTCCTCCATTGTAACCACACCATAAATTGTTGTTCGTGTTACTGTGTTGAATCATTCCATCGCCCACCATTCCTGATAATAAAGCTGAGTTTTGCTCAAGAGGCCGAGGCTTTGGATGATTGTGTCGACCATTGTATACTATTTCTGCAATCTGGCCACCAAGTGATCTTTCTGCTTTCTTCTTGGCTGGACGATTGGGATATGTGCATTTAAAATAACTCCTCTGGTACTCGCTTCCTTTAACCTGCTTCTGCCCATACTTTCTCCTGCTATATCCATCATATGAAGGTCGATCTCCGTGATTATTGAAAGTTAAAGCCTTTGTATCTTCCTCTATGTTACGTGGTACCACCTCACAAGGTTCAGTTGCTTGTAAATAGGCTCTGAACTTTTCTTGCAGTGGAGGTTGATGGTGATGATGACCGGTGATACAGTTTCTCCTCTCCAATAGAAACAAGGACAGAAACATCAATTTTTGAAACAAGGAATAGAGAGTTATTCAATTATCTATGGAGCACTGATCATATATGCCAAAGGAGAGACAGTGGTATTTGATACAACTTTTGCCATTGGCTTGTAAATCTTGCCAAATTTTGCACTCTGAAATTATGGGAAAGGGCAAAAAACAGAGATATAGGAAATGGAGAAGACCATAAAAGTAGAGATTGTCATTCATTATAATAAAGTGAAAGTTCACATGTGAAGAATCAAAAGCGGCAGGAGACAAGAATGGCTTGAACATGACAGCTTTGGTTCTAAATATGGCTGAATTAGTAATGACACCTGCAAGCCTTGAAGCAACTGGTCTTGCAATCACTAGTCGTTCTGCTTCCTCAACTTACATCTCCAACCTCTATGTTTTGCAAAGTTGCGATTCCTTCATATTGGAAAAAGGATCATCACCATCATCACCATATACACAGCTGAAATAGTAGTCGGTACAATTAATTAATATGATCAGAAAATGAAACGCAGCAAGTAAGAAAGTGTTAGATAGAAGTGCATTAGATAGGAGGAAACTTAGGTTGAGTTTCTTGGGATGATGACATTTGAGATTGAGATTTTGGAGACAAGTAAAGGAAGGGGGCTTTCGTTCGGAAAACTCTATAGTACTATATACATGCGAACGTTATCGTCTATCAAAAGTTCATTAACGTTTAAGTGGGGCGCTACGAGTCCTTTTCTCATAAAATAAAGAATCATTTGCTTGCAAGAGGGGCCGCTCTACCACTGAGCTAGAACAGCTAGATAAGCATGTTTGGGAAAACTTTTTCCCAACGGTGTATGCAAATCAAGGCAAAAAGTATCTTGAAATCTGTAAAAAGCATATCAAAATTTGTAAAAAGCATATTGATATCCGTAAAATATCTCGGAATCCATAAATTTTTTCTCTCAACGGATTTCCAAACACAATATTTTCTATCATATACAATCTATTCAAACAATTTTTTTAGATCTCAAATTTGGGTGATATAATATACATTTTATTTTACCCTGAAAGTATAATTTCATTTACATTTGGGCAGATTATCTAAATTAATGAATCATGCTGCTCCACACCATCTTCAGCAATAATTTACCATATAAATTATGAAGTTCGAAGACTTTGACATCAGTTGAGTGAAATTGGATTGCACTATATGGCTCTACGTTCGTATGGATATTAAATCACAAAAGCTTGAATCGAATTAATGCCAACAATTGACACTAGAGTTTAAAGGTTAATTGAGGTTTAAAATGATGAACTACTACACTGATCTATACTGTTCTTGTGTTATGTAAATACAGATAACGTGACATTCCGAAAATTTACAAGCATTTCTTAGTACTTAATTTCGAGGAAGATTTAGAATAACCTAATTTTTTTGGATAACGGTATATCCAAATTAACCGACTTTAACGGGTTCTATGAAAGTCGTTCTTCACACCAATTTTTTTCCAGCTATCTCGGTTCACCTTCAAATGCTATGAAATTTTTTATTCCTGAAAGGCTGAAACAGGCAGTGCAAGGAAGAGAGAAAGGAACATCAACAGAGGAATGAAAGATAGGCATTGATTGTTCCCAGCATAATATCAAACATGGACTTGCAAAGGTGCAGTCGCCATACGAGTTTTCCGAGCGTCCAAGTAGCATGACAAAGGCGTCTATAAAATTGATGACACCATAAATTGATTTGAAGGTACCGAATGAACAAGCTGGAATAGCTCCATTTTTACATTGACACAATAGAAACGCAGACACCAACAATTCTCACTTTCTACGAGAATAATCCTACACTCATGACTATGCCATTTGCCCAAGTGATCTGAATCAGCTGTCGGTTGCCTCCTCTGCCTCACTTGTACTTCGGTTGGAGGCCTGTCGAACAAATTGTCCACGAAAGCGAGGTCGTTGTTCTGCCAATTTCTTTCTGCTTTGATATCGAACCTAAAATGTAAACCAGATCAAGTTAGGGACCGGTAACCAAATAAGTGTGGCATGATAGATACTTTAGTCACGGGTAAATGCGCTCCTATTCATCTGGGAAGCCCATATGAATCCGGTTCTAGTAAAAATAGTAACCACATGATAAGGCCGTAGCTCAAAATTCGAGCAGACCTAATCTCCAAGAATAAAAAAGGATCACGGAAAAGACTAGACCAATGGTTATAATTACATGGTGTAGCCAACTTGGAAAACGAAAAGCTGGTTTTAATCAATAACATATTCCCCCATTATATTATCGCATTCATGCTACTGTTACCCTCTCTTGGAGAGAATGTGCAACAAAAATATAAAAAACGCCTGAAACGAGAATAACGAATGAGGTAAGAGGGACACCATCTTGCCAATAAAGGTCATAAGCACTTGATGATATCCGGGAAGAAAAACTACGTGTCAGTTACCTTTTTCCGGAAGCACCTTTCTTGTCTCTTCCGGCGAAATTTAGTTAAGGCTTCTTCTCTTTGAGAAGTCTTCTGGTCTATTCTGTTATCACTCCCACTCCCACTAGCATCACCACCTCGACTATACCCAACAATTCCATTGTTATTTTCTATGTTTATCCCTCCAGCATTGACTGCAGTGCTGCTCCCATTTTGTCCGTTGCTTCCGTTGCTGCTTCCTGACACACTCCTATTGATACTATAATTTCCAACATTACCTTCAACCATTTCAACTACATTTGATGACCCACAGAGTGGAGCTGTGGCAGCAATTTTCTTTGATGATGCATCATCGTGTTCCGGAGGTAGCTGATGCTGCATATTGTTAACAATGCATCTATGGTTGTTGTACATGCCATGGAAGTCCTGTGTCGGACAGTTGTTGTGTATACCTCCTTTAGGTGGTTCTAGCATAGTTGAGGTTGTCATATCTTCAATTTTACGTACTGCAACTTGCTGAGAGGTACAAATAAAGCTGTTTTTTATAGGCTGGAAGGCAGAAGATTGATACAAACATTTACTTGGAGACGCCACTGTTGTCTTGCTCATAACAGCAGATTTAGTGAAAGTGTTATCAGTCGTGGAGCCCATGTCAATGTTATTGCTGGCACCATTGGAGTTCTGATTAGGGGGATTTCCGCTGGAATGGGATTGGATGTCACGTGATGAATCTTTCTTTGTAACTTCTAAGCTATTATTATGGGGAGAATTGCTTCCAGCACAACCACCAGGAGATTTCTTAGCATTAGAAGCCGCATTGTACCTGCAGCAGAAGCCTTGTCAAGATATACTGACATCAATCCTAAAATTATTTCTGAATAATACAAAAGAATAACATAAAGAAATCATACCTCGAAAAGGCTGAAAGGTCTGAACGTCTTAAAACATTATGCTCATCCTGAATAGTAATCCCAGCATCTTTAACTCCTCTAAGTCTCTTTAGACTAAGATCAAGAGATGGCAATTCTTCATTATCATTAATAGCTTTGCTTTCAATATCTGAGGGCTTGGTTCTTCTATTTGAGGCTTCAAATTCTCCACCATGAATCCGCAAATCATATGTACTAGTAACAGCATCAGACTGAAATGGACCTTTGCATCTTAACTTGGTAGAAGGATCTTCACAGTGAAGTTCCAGCTGTCCTCTATTAAGTTGCTCATTGAATTTAGAGGAGCTTATATCAAGTGGGTTACTATGTTTTTCACCCATATTATTGGTCAAAACCTCATTTCTATAGTCGAGAATCAAGCCAAGATCCCTACTCGAGTCCACTTTCAGCTCTATGAACAGCCGTGGAAAAGAACAAACACAATGAAACAATTGGAGGAAGATATTTTAAAAAACTATCAAGACACAGCTATATGCATGTAAATGCACAAATCTCTACACCAATGCAGAAATGAGTGGTAAGTAGTCATTATACAGACAAAATGCACAAAAAGAAACAAGGCAATGAAACAGAACGTGGTATCAACAACATAGAAGCCCAAAATCCAGTTAAATCTTCGTAAATTTGATGTCATTTAATAAGCTCAGTGAGATTGAAAAACAATTATATTTCATTTACCAAATAATTTGGCTGAATTTTTCTAGTACAAGTGCAATCTTCAGTAAATTGAGACGAGCGAAGCATTCCTCAGTAGGAATTTAAATAGGTTAAGGTATGAACTTTATGTTGTCAATGAAGGAACACACTAGCACATTTAAAATACGGTTTTGGAATTCAGTTATCCATTGAAGAATTAATTTACTCAGATGCTAGGGCAATCTAAACGAGGTCCCTTGAGGAGAAAATCAAAGGAAAGGACCATAATGAACACAAGGTAGGAAATTTTCCCCAAGAGTAAATGTGAAGGTAGAACTTGGCTTGTGAATATTCTAGCATTCATCTTCCACCAAACATATCTTATTATCGTAACATCACGACATTATGTTTGGATCACTCTTACCAAGCGGATCCTTCTGATCTGCACACTCCTTTATGGCCACAGAAAACATCTTGTTTCCACCAATGTCGGCATTTGAGATAACTTGAGCACAGGTGCTATCAGGGCACTCAGCTATATGATCCCATTGGGATGGTTTGGGACTGTCAACTTCTACAGCTTGTTTAGTCCATGAGCTCTGTAAAAAGAAAAGAAATTATGAGATTTGCAATTACCTTTTTCCTAGCGAAGGATCAACAAGACTGGATCTACAGGGTGAGATTCATTTGATGTAAAAGATGCAGATAAAAACATAATGGATGATATTACTAATTAAGGGAAAATTATTCTTTTGGTCCTTCAACTATTGACTTGTAACTTAGTCCCTTAGCCAATACTCAATGCAACCCAATCATTGAACTTTTGACTCCCTATAACTCAATCTTTAATCTTTTCACATTTAATAATTTAATACTTTTCATATATAATTTATTTTTGGCTTGTTTGGAACAACGTTTCCAAAAGCCAAACGTATGTTTAACAGTATTTTTCCGCAAAACGAGATAATCTCCTCCACATATTTACTTCGGCTTCCATAAAAGTACTTCTCTACCGCATTTCCAAACGGATCCTTTGAGTTATCAAATAATTATCCCACATAGCAACAAATTACTGAATTCCATTAAAAATTACAAGTGTGTCCTCCAACTCAGCTATGTGTATTTGATTAAAAATTGAAAAACAAAATTCAAACAGCTCCTCCACTGCTCCATGCCTCCAGCAGCATCTCCCTCCTCTACTTCTTCACTATGAGACCTTTGAATTTTCCTTCAAACAGACTGTATTCCCACAGGCAAAGTTTCTTAAACAAATAATCCTCCTTTTCACTTCTTAGACGCTCTCAACCCAATAAAAAATAGCGGAAGGTTTTTTCTACCTGTAGCCACTAGCCAGCTTTTGTTTCAAACATTAGGTACAGAGAACGTATAAGTTTTAAATTTGAATCTATTAGCAGCAAGAAGCTAGAAAGTGGAGACCCATTAGCTGAGTTGGAGATCAGAAGAGGAATTTGCCCACGGTGAGAGGAAAAATTAAAGTAGAGGAGACGGTGCTAGAAGTGGTAGAGTTGGAGGAGGGAGATGCTACTGGAGGCGTGAAGCGGTGGAGGAGCTGTTTGATTTTTTTCCCCTCAATTTTTTAATCAAATACACTGTAGCTGAGTTGAAGGACAAGCCTGTAATTTTCAATGGCGTTGAGAAATATTTTTTGTCATGTAGGATAATATTTTGATGACTAAAAATAAATTATACATGAAAAGGATTGATTTATTAAATCTGGAAAGATTAAGGACTGGGTTATAGGCAAGTCAAAAGTTTAGAGATCGAGTTACATCGAGTCATAGTTAAAGGACTTAGTTACAACTACAAGTGAATCAAAATTTGAAGAACCAAAAGATTAATTTTCCCAATAATTAATAATAAAAAAAATGTTAAACCCCTAAGGTTACAATATGAGACAAGAGGTCAAATTAATTATTCAGCCATTCACATCACATAAGAACCCATTACTATTCTTGCAAGCAAACTGTTGCAAATACACTCAGAAAGAAAGAAAAGGTAGAGGTTAAATTACAAATGTACTGCTATGGGTTTACCACTTGTGTACCTTTGGTTTCTCAACAAGACATTCATAAAAGCCAGGAAGCTCAAGATATAATGTGTCTTCACCTTATATCACATATCAAGGTATCTTGGATACAGGGATTGAATGCAGAAATACTAGGTGAATTGTGTGATCTTGGATGATATCAGAAATAACACCCTGATGCCACATCTAATGTCATATACCAGCCAAATATTTTGTCCTTACACTGCACAACAAAGGTTGTTATTTTTTTAAGTGTACGAGTCATAGTAGGTGTGCTATCTATTAAAGAGAAAATGGTAGAAAATAATTTAAGATGGTTCGGACTAGTAAAAAGAAGCCATTGGAGGTGAGGAGGATAGACCAGACAGTGTTGAGTATAGTGAAAAGGGATAGAGAAAGATCTAAGAGAACATTGAATTGAGTCATTGAACATGACCTTTTGATTAACAAACATCCAAACTTGAGATATACAATTGTATGTAGATATGTTACAAAGGTTGTACCGTAAGCTAAATTTTACAAGGATGAAGGAATAAATTACACATAAACTATTATTTTAATCTTTCAATTTTTTTTTATGTATTTACACTAATTAATAGTAAAAACAGCATAATTTTTTAAGATTTTAAAATAAAATTTAGTTAAACATGAAAGTGATTTATATGCGTAACCAAACATAGGCAGATCTCTAAAAAGTAGTAGACAAGTATCATGACTGTCACAGCATCTTCTCCCATGGCATCTCATGCCATAACAGTTGAGACATGCATGCCAAATGCTTCCTTCATGACAAAATAATGATTTGAAGGATGAGACGATTAATGGAACTTGGCAATTTAGCATTTAGCTCCTATAAAGTGCGAGTACAAATATACTAATGAGAAAGTCAAGGGAATGAATCCGAGTACATTAATGTACTGTTATAAGTTATGGTAGTTCATGTTTATGTGTGTCTTCGGCAATGATTCACCAGTCAGCCATTTACTCACTAGATTAAACTATGAGTTTTATTTGGAGTATGTTTTTCACTCTTCTTAAGCTTAGGCGAGTAATAGAGAGATAAAAGGTCAAGAGCATAACAGTTTTCAAAATGCAGGATGACAAAGTAACCTTTCAGCCATGGGTGGATTATACGTAATTCACCAACATAGCAAACTATAAACAATGCACTGACAAAGCTCGGAAACAAAGATGGAGTTATAAGACACTGAAACATGAGTTTATACATCATTTACTCCGAGAGAGAGAAAATTTGCTTTAGTGTCTTATTAAGTGGTATGATAGCGCAAAACAAACAATAAAAATTACACACAAATGGAAACACGTAAAAACCACATGGTAATGACTAACTCTATAGGTAAACTTCTAAAACCCAAGCAACCAACCGGTTCAACTGAAAGAAACGAAAGACATCCATGGAACCCGAGTGAAATCTCAAGGCCTATTCAGTGAATAAAAAACAGTCATACCTGAGTACCACTACCATTGTCACTTCCATCCCTGTTATTTAGGCCTACACTACCATTGTCTTCTTCATCGTTGCTGCAACTGTTGTTAACTGTTGTTATCAGACTTCTCAAGGCTCTTTGATTTAATAGATTTCTGAGTCTGTGTGCCACTTTCACTTCCACTCCCACTCGACTGGGAAAAAAATCAACAAACAATTCAGATTTATTATAAGCAGCAGGAAAGCCTGCACTATATCGAAACATTAGAGCAGAAACCTATTTTTGAAAAAAATAAATTTAGTGGCTCAAGATGAGATCTTCAGTAAATTCATCGAATAGGTGACAGAAATGGCCAGTAATTTTTTCAGTTTTAAATGCATAAATTGTACTCAGCAGCATCTAAGATAGGAAGTATAGTATCAAAAAGAAATAAATCCACTTACACTATGACATCTTCTCCATACATGCTGCCACAAGTTTTTAAGCTCATTCTTCCGTATAGGTTTCACTAAAAAGTCAACGGCACCCTTTGACAAACACTTAAAGACTAAACCCATAGAGTCATGAGATGACATCACTGCAGACCAAGGTCATTAGAGGCCATAGAAAAGTGTAGATTTTTAAACAGCTTGTCATGAGAAACAAAATTATTAAATTCAGAACATTCATAACAATATGGACACTCCAAAAACTTACTAATTACTGGAATGTTTTTCCGCGTTTTGTGGGCCATAATTTTGGACAGAAGGCCAATGCCTGAGAAGCAAGGCATTGCTACCTCAGTCAAGACAAGATCTATTTGATTGGCCAGATCTTCCAAGATCTTCCATGCTTGCAATCCATTTGCTGCTTCGATAACTAGAAGATACAGATTAACAATGATCATTTGCATGTTACGCAATCAGATTTCTTATGCGACTATAATATTCACGTACAAAATTATGGAGAAGTTCACACAAGCAATTAGTTTAAAGCTATACACAGAACTAATGCTGACACAGTTGAATGTCTTTAAACAATAAGAAAATTACTCTTTGGCTGCAAATAAGAAAAGGGATCGCTTCTTCTGTTCATTAATTTTCCAATCATAACTTTTAAAATGTTACCCGTTTATAATTACTGGAACCCAGGTATACACATCTTAAGCAGCTAGCCACAGGAATTATTGAATTGCAAAGAAACTTGCATACTTGGATCATGTATGTCACAGATAAAGACAGGATAATTAACAATCACCCTTTTCTAGTAGGAAGACCAATAAGCTCTCTATGCAATGAAACACAAAGAGCTATATATTAATGTTTTCAAAAACAAAGACTTGCAATCATATAAGTTACACCAGTCAATAGATTTCTAACTCAAGACATAGATGTGAAAAAATAAGGTCGCATTCGTTTTTGAAAACGGTTGTTAGTTTTCATCCCCTTTATTATTTCCTATATTCCATTTCATTTGCATCTTCTTAAACATTCCAACAGTAGCGTATGCCAGTTAAAATTCAACTAATATTTATTTTCAAATCAAATTGACCTACATGAGCATAAATTTTTCTTGCTTCAACAAAAAAGCTTAACCATCAGTAATGACAACTTGATGAGGTTCATATGGTTAGAGAGGGATAGGGGAGTTTGCTTGCTTTCTAAATTATTTAACTATTAAAGTGTCACTTGCCAACGAGTGGAAGCACACTGAAAACTTCTTTTAGACATTGCAAGTTTTTTTCTGTGTATTTTAGACAACGTTTTACAGGTAATATTTTCACCTAAAGTCTACCGATTACATTTGCACTTATCTTTTCTGCTCTAATGAAAATGAGACCAGCAAACGAGCAAACCAAACAAATTGTCATATTCTAAAAGTTAACCCATATATCCAAGAGTGACAAACTAAGATAAGCCCCATGTCCCCCCTATGAAGAGCCACAACTAAATTCCCCCACCCGCAACAAGGCAACCTTTCCACTGAGGCAGCATCAAATTTCGTAACTTATCACACAAAGAAGTAGAATGCTTAACCCTATTGCTCTTCCAAACACTGTTCTGGTTAAGGAGCCCTGAAAATAATATACACAAACATTTTTATTCTGTATAACTAACCATTATGAGCTTTGTCTCAAATATACATGCTTAACAATGCACCTAACCTCCTTAGGAATTCATAGACCTCTCTGGAGATCGCTCTTCAGAGGACTTACTATCTGGATTTTTCTCATTCCCTACACCATAATTGACTCTGGCTCAATTCAACCAGTACACCATCTTCTGGATCACTAAATCAACCCAGCTCGCAGCAGTAGAAATGAAATTATCAGGCATAAATCACTATTTGATAAATAGCCAGAGGATGTCCTTTTTCCTGTCTCATTCAAAAGGATTTCTTGGCAAAGTCAGACAAGTTGTTGCACATGGGAAATATGCCTAGCTATACAGAAAGAAAATTAACCCACCGATACGGGTGTAAGAGGCAACCATGACGACTCATTCATGGGACAAGCTAACTGTAATTAATAATTACACATCTATACCATCTAGCCCCACCAGAAAATAAAATACTTTTTCAATTTCGAACTGACACTACCAGACATCCGTTTATAGTTTAGGTGGGAAAAAATTCCACATGCCTAATATAAGAAAACATGTTAACAACGTAATGAATTGAAATTGTGTCCTGTCTCAAGGGCTGCTCAAATATGTAAAAAAAAAAAAATAATAACTGACAAATAACAGCAAACCTTCATAACTACAATTGCGAAGCAGTGCTGCAACAACATGACGAGTAGAGTCATCAATCTCCACGAGCAAGACCTTGAGGGATCTGAGATGTAGGAATCTCTCCCAAATAGCCCCCTGAGGCTGTTGTTGTGGCATATGCTGAACGGCTGGAGCTTCCACAATTCCATCTTTAACTTCTTCAGCTGTTCCATTACTTTTTAACTCATCATCCTCACGAAAACTATTTTCTTCACGAACAAGTCCCTCTTTGGTGGTTTTTTTACCATCTCGCAGATGCTGAGCCAATTCTTGAAATTCTTTATCGTCACCATCAATGCTCATGAGGACGTCCCTTGTCATTCAGATGACAGAACACTGAAATTTATGACTGTCCAAGATCACAATGGTTATAACCTGCCCTCATGCACAGGAAACATCACATAATACATCTTTCAGAACCCCAATCTTGACAATATAACTCAGCCCAATGCAGCTACAAATCACTGGATGAGCGGTAAAAAAAAAACCAGACCTATACAAGTAAGAATGCCATAAGTTCCGCTTTATTTTTCACTATGAACTCCAAGAAATATTCTCAGATAAGCTCACAAACAAAACCCTTAAGGCTTCCCTCACAAAGTACGAGCAGAAAATAGAATAATTAAACCACCCTAAGGACATATTTCTTTGTCGGCTGAGATACAAAGATTCCCTTATCATATCCTCCCCTTCAAAATCAAATAGATGTGCCTATACATACCCCAAAACCAACAAAAAAGCAACGAGGAAGTAGAGAAAAAGATTGAGAGACAAAAATAAAACTGAAGTATAGATCTTGAGTTGATACTAACTCTGAACTCCTTGTTGTAATTTACTGTAGCATCGGAATCAACATCCGAAATAACAGGATAGTATCTTCCAAACCCTAAGCAGTCTGAAGACCACTTGAGTTGCAAACTCCCAAATCGATTACATACGTGACTGACTTCTACTGAAAATATAAATTCATTATGCATAAAGAGGAGATTCACAACAGTATACCCAGAAGATGTCTTCCATATCCAAAAACGAAATTGTGGTATGCATCACATCACATGCTAAATCGTGGGCACTTAAAAACATGGGAACTTAAAAATGAATCACGTATCTATTACAAATACCTTTAAAAAAGGAAGAAAAGAAGCGCAGATTAACACCTCAGAAGCTTCATTAATCTCCATTTCCAAGCTCGATCCAGAAGGAAATCATTATAAATCAGCAGAGTTACATGATAATGATTATTAGATTAAACAATATCCATCAAATTAAATTTTCACCTAAAAATATATTTATAAAAAAATCTTCAACTTAATGTTGCGAGTCAGGAGAGATTGACCGATCTCAGGGCTGCGGGAAGGAAGAAGATAATGCGATGGGTGTTTAGTGAAGAAGATATTGGGCTCGTCCAAGGCTGCTGACGTGGACAAAATGGAGGTGTGGAGCGTTTAGGAAGTGCCATGTAGGAATGATATATTTCCAGGTTGTAATATATTTGGTGACGTGGTAATGGTGATGTGGACAAAATCAAAAGCCGGGAGCTCCAAGGCGGTCACCGCATCTTTGGAGATCTGGATCGGGACACGTGGAGCCATATGGGCTGGAAATTAAGCACAGCGCTCAATGACAATGATAGCCCTAGTGGTGAAATGACCGAACCGTCCGCACGTTGATTTTATTAATGTTTTCCTTGAGAAATATCTTAGGCGCACGATTCGGTGTTCCGCGGTACAGCTAGCCCTTGGAATCACGATTATATATCATCCGTTCATCTAGCACGCTTACCGTCAAAATTATGCATTGAAAATTAACAGATTAAAAAACATACTATTAGTAATTAATAAGTAATTAATATTCTCCGCGGACTCTTATTGGTCAATGGCCGCTCACTCTTTTTACTATTCTATCCGCTGGGTGGTGACGCACACATTATTTTATAGGAAAATTATCCAGATATCCTAAATAATAGAATTAACCATAAAATAATCCCAACAATTTAAAAAATTACTATAAGATCTCAGGAGTAGCTGTTGAGGTTGTCATTAACAACCTCAACAGTCTTCATTAACAATCTAAGTAACTATTCTTGGATCTCATGGTAACTTTTTAAATCTTTGGGACCATTTTATGTTTAATTCTGTTGTTTGGGACTTCTGGATAATTTTCTCTTGTTTTATCTCTCTCGTTTAATCAGGCTGGAAGTGGTCTGTGATAACATTTTGAGTACTATTTCAAGAATAATTTTCTTTTTGGGTGGAAATATTATTTAAAGGGAAAGATTCAATATTAAAAAAGGAATAAGAAAATATCATAAATACTTTAAAATATTAACCTATAATTTCCTTTAATTTTTTTTATACAAAAATTTCAGGCAGGGGGTTGGACTCACCCGCAAGCCAAGGGCATGGTGAAATTTCCATTCCTCTTAGATCATACCAATGTTGGGCAGGGGGAGCCATCAATTACCCTTAGACGTTTACCTAAACACCTATGGGCTAGGATGCTTCGCCAAACGCCGCGACTGGAGCCACAACGAAGTGACCTTCCCCGATATCAAACCCTCTCCCTTTGGTGAGAGTGCCCAATACCTTTGTCAGCTGACCCCACATAGGATTGATAATTTCCTTTAATTTTGATCCAAGTATTTAGAGTCACTTTCATTGGGTCATTTATTTTTTCCGCTACCGACCGCATCATCTCCTTCGGTCGCGTTCCACTATAATCGAGTCTCGTACCAAGCTCTTCTAGCTCGTCCACTCACTCTTAAACATCTCCTTTTCCAGCTATCCGTGATCTGATCACGGTAAAATCGGTTAGGCTCAAGGACTCACAAAAGAAAAAAAAAAACTTTTGCCCCAAAAAGAAGTCAAGTTTAAGATTATTTGAAATTTAATTACCTCCAATAAAAAATATATCTACTTGTCAAAAATAAAACTTCAAATGTGACAATTACCACGGCAACCCTTCATAACGAGATAGTATTGAACTGATCATTTTTCCAGTCTCTTGCTCTTTAGCCATATCTAACTGTATCTAATTAATGGGTATAAATAAAAGGGGTTAATCGTTTCCCAAATGAATATCATTTAAATACAGATGGTTGTATAGAAATAACTTGAGGGACGAAAAGGCTAAAGGGGTTGAACAAAAGTTGGCCCATTTTTAAAATTAACCGATCTTTGCCTAGCCCAGCCCCTCTTTCGCAACCTCAAGCTTGCTAATCTGCACAACTGGTTTGGCAGCACAGTAATGAGATTCTTATCACTTAACTTTGCTGAACAGATCGATGGTTCACTAAATTCACGAGTTAAAAGCAAAACTGCTTGATTAAAATCGTTTGCTGTCCCTTTTATTTTTATCTATCATTTATAGCATCTAGCTAACGCAGCTGGTAAAAAAATGCTGATGATCATAAAGCTAACATAGTTTAGCACAAAAAAATAATAATAATAACCCGTCTTTGTTTAATGGTTCCAATAACCGACAAGCAACTCAGTCGCATTCACCCCACAGGCCGAGCAAGCTAGCAATCTCCGGATTTAAATTGGACGTGACAATCTGAAGGGAGTGAGTCGACATGGTAGTACTCAATATTTCAATCCCATGCATAAAGTCGGAGGACAAAAAGAAAATAAAAACAGAGGCAGAGGCAGACGTAACAAAGATAAAATGTAGGGCAAAATCTATCCTGCACCATGCAAATCTGAGCAGGCAGGAGCTGGTATTGTGCCCTGTTTAACCACTTTAGCAGCTATTTAAACTTGCTGGTTTGCAATACTTGGGCAAACCGGCTCGGCCAGCTGCAATAAACAGAATGCCCTCGCCCTTTCAAAAACCTCATCCCTCCAAGCCACATGGCATCTAATAGGAAGGGTACATTGACTACATTCAGACTAAAATAATATCAGACCCATAATCCGGAGGGAGGAAATCCCAATTAGATATGTCAGGTACAAATCATGACCTGCTACAAACTACAAAGCAGTTTATAATTGGGTGTGCTCACCAAGAGAACAAAAAGTTCTGAAAGGAACAAGCAAGGTCAAAGAGGTGTCAAACCACTGATGAGCAAGGGGAACGGCCAGTATGGCGAGAGAATATCAGAAATCATGAAATGACTTTTATCTGAGAGGAAGGCGATTCCTAAATCTCTCGAGTTATTGCGGATGCAACCAAATTAATCCATTCACATTTGAGTAAGATTATCGTAAAAGTAATTGGCTTGGCCACAACAAAACAAAACAAAAAGGCATTGCAATAGTAACATACCAGTCTATTGAAGCTTAATGCTAACAAATCATCTAAGAAGCCGTCAAAAACTCTCCCCAAGTTGCAGAAAAATACACCAAAGCTTCTGACATATTTAGCTTTATAATAATAAAAATGGAAGCCAATTGGGCATAGGTTTGATCAAGATTTCAAAATTTCTTGATAACATTGTTTATTCAAACAATACAAATGGAGAAGTCCCTCTTCTCGTGTTCTCTTTCGTGCAAAATTGCCAGGCATGCAACATAAGCATGCAAGGAATGAAATACTCACGTTATCCTTATTATATTTATGCAGCAGCAGACTGTCTGGACTCATAATCATAAATTTTAAGAGCTTGCAACAACTTTGGCCAGGATTCAGGGATCCCTCCTGGCAGCTCAAACTCCAATAATTTTCCTTGACTGCGGTAAAATTCCTCCACAGGCTGACTCTGAAAGCATGATACAAAACAAATAATGAAACAATCTTGAACGAAAAGAAAGATATTATATTGCCAACCAATAGCCAAAATCATAAGTGACTAGGAGCAACAGAGAATTAGTTTTTTTTAAGTCCACTCAAAGAAATTGCAAATAATATTAAAATTATAAAAATACCATGTCATAGTATATGCGAAGCCTTTCTTTGACTACACCTTCAGTATCATCTGCACGAGTAACAAGCTTTGACATACAGTGGGCAGGGGGAAGAAGAGGTGCCATGCTGATTCCAGGACTCCCATTCTCACCTTTGATGTTAATAGAAGCCACATTAAAATTTTTCCCACATTGACTACAAATTCTCCTACCAAGGCATTTCTCAAGCAGTACATCTTCTCGGATCCTCAGATTAACTACCAAATCAACGTCAGTTACCCCATCCAAAATTTCCTGGGCAAACAAAAAGGAAATACAAATCCAGATATTAAGCAACATGCCATTGTGAAAAGAGGATATTACAGAATCGTTAGAGCTCATATTCATCGAGGGATACAGGAGTAGTGTTATGAAAACTGAGCCAAACCAGCCAAGAACCAGTCTGAACTGCTGAACCATTGTTAGAATAAGAACTGGTTCGATACTTTGAAAGAATGGTCAAAAAAAAAAAAGAACTGATTAAAACCAAGGAAAATGGTTGGCTGGTTAGTTTAACCAATTCAATTTTTTTACTTTTATTTTTTTCAGAATGTCAGCCGGTTGCCCGTATCAACGTAAGATCCTCTAACTTATTTAGACGCGAATATAAAGTCATGAAATTTATTAAAACAAGTAAACTTTATTACTACCGATTCCCCTGCATTCATGTTGAAGATTTTCCGGAAAATAAATTTTAAACAGTTACAGTGGAAACAAATTATTTGCACTTTACATCTGTAAAAATACTCACTGCTTGGTTTAGTGTTCGAGGAAAACCGTCAAGAATAAAACCTGATTCACCTTTCGCTTCCCCAGCAGCCAGTCTCTTTGACAATAAGCTTATGATGATTTCATCTGAGACTAATTGACCTTGATTAACAATGGCTGATAGCTGTAGATGACACCATGAAAATACAAATTAGCTTATGAAAGACATGGAACAATGGACACAAATTTACCAGACGCTACCATCTTGAAACAAATGTTAGCTTATGTTAGCATTCAACAACTCCATCCATAATCGCAATGAACAGACAAAAGTCAGTCAACTAAGTTGAAACACCACCAAAACCAAGCACTAGTAAATGTTAAACTGACTGTCTCAATGGCACGTACAGTTACAGATCCAAATTGATAGCAGACAGCAAAGATTCCAATGAACTTTTTAACGAAAACGACACTAAATGCAATAAATAAAATTTGAAGCAAAAATCAAATCTTGTAAAAGATTTTGCAGCTTGAAGGATGAAGTTAAAGAGAATAGGAAACCTGGGCGGAAAGGAGGCCGGAGGACGCGAGCTCTTCACGAACAAGATCGCCGGTGGCAATGTGGGGAACGCCGAGAAGATTGCAGAGACGACTAGCGTAGGTGCCTTTACCGACGCCTGGGCAGCCCAAAAAGATCCACTGGACATTTCTGTCCCGTGGATCTTTACGAGGAAACTGAGGTTCGGGATGGAAGAGAGAGGTATTGTATGGAGGCGCCTGAGATGCAACCACAGTGGAAAAGGATTTGCCCGCCAGATGAGGGATGGAGGTTGTGTGCCTTACCAAGCGAGTTATAGCCGCCATTGAAACCACAGGAGCCTTGAGAGACGCTTGCAGAGAGCTTGAGGGGGAGCTCTGCTTCTGTAATCCGTATCCTTAGCACCCACTCTCGCCACTGTAGGTAATTTATTAATGGGTCAATCAATTAATTAATGTTAAAGCCTGCTACTGCTGGGGTTTTCCCCGAAATAAAAAAAAAAAAGCGCCAGGGCTAAGTTTCACTTGTTGTCCGTTTTGTTTATTTTGGGTCGACCCGGTTCACTTGTTCTCGATCCAATTGATTTTTTCTTTTTGCCCAGAAACCATTACATAAGCTGTTTGCTTGCTCTATTTGGTTTAGGATAAAAATTAAGAAGCCACTGATCCCCCCTGAAAATGAATGGGAAAAATTAGCTACTTAAATTTATATATCTGACTGTGTTTTTCAATCCATTTATTGTTATTTAGTTAGTTAGTTTAATACTGTAATAGAAACTGGTTTAATATAAAAAAATGAAATAATTCGCATATTTCACTTTGACGGAAAATGTTAAACTTCTAGGCTAGTTGAATCACACGTGATCTCAAGGTGTTTGATTAATATAGTAAAATAATCCAATGTAATTCTGTTTACAACAGATTATGACAGATTATGTGCTTGTTTGGAAACACTTAACTCTAATCCAAAAGCACGTTCAACCGTGTTTTTTCGTAAAATGAGACAATCTCCTTCACATATTTACCTCGACTTGCGTAAAAGTACTTTTTTACCGCTTTTTTAAACGGGCATGTATCTCCATTATATAACTTACATGAACACGCACCTTATAAAAACCAACGTTTCTAACATTTTTTAGTCTTTTAAAAACTAACGTTTCAACGTACATGTTTCTGTATATAAATAGATACTAGGTGCTTATATGGTTAAACTATGAAATGGATATTACTAGTATGTTAACTATTGCATTATTTACAGTCCCCCAACAAAGAAGGGGGAGGAGACTTGGATTTGAAAGGCAGCTATTTTGAATTGAATGAAGCCTCTTAGGACCATGGTTTGCACGCCATTAGGACGACGACTGGAGGGCACTTGACTTTTGAGATGTTTGGTCTGTGAAAGACACGTAGGACCTGCTAAATCCGACAGCCCTGTCCCTAACCGCAAGTGTGCAAGATTAAGCCCATTGACTGCTGTTTTAGCCGCGAAATGAAGATTCTTACTTGCTTTAGCAGCTGAATAATACTACTATAAAATACAATTCAAGCCATTTACTGACTATCACGTCGTAATACATCACGGGAGAGATGTCATATATCTTCCAATTTCCCATTAAATAAAGGACGATTGTGCATAAAATCACTGTTTACTAGTAGCGTTCTTTGAAAGGACAGTGTGATAACTGTCCGCAGAGCCTAGAAGATTCTTCTGCATTATTGTAGCCTGCTTTAAGGCAATGGACATGGAGTGTGAAGCCGTAAGTTGTTTGAACTTTGAATTCTGAACCTTGACCTTTAAAGTAAAATAAACCATTTTTATATTTCTTATCGTACGACCATTATTGAAATCGAAAGTTACAATTAAAACTGCAAGAGACTTCATCGAGCAGTTGTTTATCATAGAACTGAGATAAGCAAATTAAAAAAGGATCAGTTAAAACCAATAAGCAAGATTCGAAGTGGGAGGACAGGGGAAAGAAAGGGGCAAAATCTGCATGTGGAGGATATACATGTTATTGTTAAACTGGGAAGCGGAAACAAAAGTAAAACTGATGGACCGAGACAGGGGAAGAGAGCAGCATAAAAAAACGACACCAGAGAAGAATTGGGGTAGCCTGCAAATTACTGAGGAGCTCAGAGACAAGAAAATGGTGCTACCAGGAAATTGAAATGGAAGTTCTGAAGTCAGGTGTGAGCAGAATGGTCAGTTTTTGAGGCATGTGGCTCATATGTCACCTTCTCCTTCGTGCACCTGCACAGGGCTCGCCCCGACTCTAGGACCGCTCTTACGAATTCCTTCATTATTTTTGCTTTAACCTGACCTCTCCTTGGAAGAGGCCTACCATTCTTTGTACTTGTAGAATCGCCTTTTTCTTCTGTTCTTCTCATCATCAGTTTTCAGAGAGAACACGCATAAATAACAGGAGAAGCGTGGGAGAACATAGGCACATGTATATATAGTCTATAGACGCATTCTTAAGTAAAATTTTGCTTTTCTCATTTTTTTAATAAAAAACTAATGAGCACGAATCTCATAAAAATGACAAAAAGAAAAAAGAACATGTCAAACAAATAACTTCCCTTATCTTTCTGCGTTCACTCAGGGATCTACATTCCGCATGGAAAATAGAGACATCAAATATATGCTACTGTTGCAATGCATATTAAATTCAAAGAAGGTTGAGCTATTTGGTCAAAACAGGACTCATGTATCGCAAGAGTGTGAAATGAGAACCTGTTTGTTTCTCGGTAAAGACCTCATTTGTGAATAATTTATAACATGTATAAATGCTTTTTGAAGTGTGAGAAAAAGGCGTACTTTATTTAAAGTTTAGGAATCATATTTTTATATATTTGTTCGAGGTATTATTAAGAATTAAATTTGTTATCACCAAATTTAGAGACTTGCTCTAAAATTAACAACTCATCTAAAATATTTTTCCTAGACATTAGAAAGGCCGGGAAAAGAAATTTTATCCCAGCGCTGACTGAAGTGTGCATTCACATTTTGATTAATGGGATATCTCTCAATCGTACAAGGCAACGTCCCAACATGGTGTCTGGTGACTAACAGACGAAGTGGCAAGTTAGATCATTTAGACACTGTTTGGATGGATGATGGAGAAGTCACCGGCCATAAAGGTCATCTTCTTGCTCTTATAAGTAATAATTATTGCCTTAAAGGGTCAAAGCACTTTGGATTGTAAGACCATGTATAGACTTGTATCCATCTGGTTTACTGTACTTGAGATTCTTGCTGCTTCACTGTCTGCCATGAAAGTGACCTGAAAGCGTCGTCTAATTTACAAGGGAGACATGCCTAACATGTGTGCTGTTCTGGTGAAGGCGAAGTAAAGATTTGTAATATGCTCAGTGATGATTAGCAGATAGCCCTACTCCATAAACCCAGCCATGATCTTGTGAGTAACGTAAATGCAGTTAAGGAATGCAAAGTAGGGCAATTCAACTTGTTAATCATCAAAACAGAAAAAAGTTAATAGGTGTTCCAGATTTTCCCATTTGAAAGGCATAACATGCAGCAGCAATCCAACTGCATCTTCGATGTGATGTCATCTATTACTTACCCAGACAAATAAGCTCCATTGGATTTGAATAGTAAAATCTTCCGTTTGAGTAGCTTAATTTTAACATAGGATAGAGTAGTTAAAGTAAGTGCATTAGCAGGTAGCCGTTGGGCATTTTCAATAAGCATCTCTTAATGTCACTTCCCTTCAGCTTGTTTTATCGCCAACTCAAGATATTCCTGAAGATAATTTTTGTTTTTTTATTGTTTTTTTGTCTTTGGGTCAACTCTGAATATGATTAACAAACTGAGGATAAGATTTGTCTCAGACAGATGAACCAACACAACAAAGAGCAATAGATAAGCAATCGCATTGACGGGGCAAGTTACAGTTTCAGTGAAACCATTGGTTTACTTGTGAGATACAAAGCAAGGACATCACTTGATTGGTGAGAGAATTGTATATAACAAAAGGAATGAAACAATTAAAATAGCCCCCACTAGAGTGAAGCCAGGACTAGTCCACAACATGAGGTTTGATCTCTCTGTTCTTTTGATGGGATCAATCTCCTCAGAGATTGGGAACTCTGATCGCTTCGGATTCCAACTCACGTACTTGTCTGGAGAAAACTGAGAGAAGAGTGTTTTTCTCCCTTCCTTCCTGAAGTTTGACCATGCCTTGTCCCAGTCTGTTGAAAACTTGTCTCCTGGACCATTTAACCAACAGTTTCTGTGTGAGTCTTCCTGAGCTATAGATTCCACCTCAAGAGCATTTATAAAACTTGCATTGTATGTAGTTACTACCCTAAAGGCACCTAAAGCAAAGGGCGAAATGTTGCGGAATGATATTTCGGGAATTACTATTATGATGAAGCATTAATGAATAAGGATTCGGCGTACATAACTAAGATGAAGAAGATGGAATGATCATGCGTCAATCAGCATTATTTTCCTATGATAGCAAAAGTAGAAAACATTAACTTCCACAAAATTGTCTCCACCCCTGATTCTTTAACTGGCAACAACAGGTGGGAAATTGGGCATTTCGACAAATAACTTGAACAGTTTCAGATATCAGCATGCTAACTATCTATTTTGAGGACACCATATGAACCGGCCTGTGGCAAATACTAAGCAGAACAAGCATTTCTGGAATTAAAAAAAAAAACTGAAATAACTGAAGACCGGCAAAAAACAGATTTAAAAAGAATTCATCATTCCACGGAACAGGAAAATGAAAAGGGATGGCTTGTAGATAGCAGTAACCTTATTACCACTGTTAGTATTATCGCCGTTTTCTTGAGATCCTCCAGAGTCCCTTCTGGAACAGAAACTTTTGAAAGGCGAGTAGGAAGAGGGGTGAGGTAGTGAGGACGAGCACGACGATCTTTGGTTTCGAGAGAAGGGATGCGATATAATGCTTCGGATCCGAAACTGAATATCAATTTGCATCCTGACCAATTTTCCGACTCTGACTCCGAGCTGCTTCTGCTGCAGAGTCCGGGTGTACAGAACTGTAGGCCAACGTCTCTTCCTTGGCCCTTATCCTTCGTCGCGATTCCATGTCTCGAATTCGGCCACGTCACCCATCATTTAACACGTGTCGCCTCCTCAGAGCTTGTTTGAAATGAAACCTTCCAAATCGATTCGATCGGATCAGAGTGTGTGTATATAATATATATATATATTATTCCTCTAGCCTCGGATTCGATGATATATTTATCGTATAATTTAAAAAATAAGAAACCTGAATGAAAAATTATAATTCTTATCCCCTTACCAGAGAAAGATCCGATTCTCATCCAGATGTTATCTTCAGCTCAGTGGTTTTTGCCCCCCTTTCCCCCACCGAGGTCTCGGCCAGAACAAAAGATGGATATCTCTGTGGTGTGGTTGGTGCAAATGACAAACGAATCAATTAGCAAGAACGTGGGCTCGTGTGTGGCAATATAAAAGCGCCCAAAAGAAAAAACAGAGAGACAGGTGATTGATTGGGACTTGAAAGAGAGCGTTTTCGGAATGCAATGGGTAGCGAGAGAGTGGTCGAAGAGCTGTACTGTACTATTTCTCTGCCTCCTGTTCCTCCTCAACTTGATTTCTTAACGACGTCATTTGGTTAAGCAAGGTGAGGCGTTGGCCACTCGCCAGTTTGATTCATTGTTGCAACGAGTCCCATAATCTCGTAAAACCAGCTACTGTCGTTCTGAGTTTCAGTATCTTCGTTCACGTATGTAATCTGAGTCATTCATTTTCCTATATGGGTGTTGATGGGGTGGGGAAAAGGTTTGTGAATGAGATCATCGTCGTCATCGGATACAGGTATAAAGGTTGCGTTTGAAGTGATCTTCTCTCTCTCTCTCTTTGGTTGGTTGACACCACACTGTCATGCGGCTTCACAGACATTTATAAGCATAGTCTGTTTGTTTATTATATTCCTATTTTAATATATTAATTAATACTTCCTTTGACTATAAGAGGTCTAACAGTGTGTTTATTTGGGAACACCATTTCTCAAACGGTGCACACATTTTAATATAAAACTATTTTAAAATATATAAAAATCATCTCGAAATTTATAAAACCATCTCAAAATTCATAAAACCATCTTGAAATCCGTAAAATACCTCAAAATAACTCATTTTTTCTAACGAATTTTTCAAACACACGTTGACATCATCTCCATACCATCATCTCAAAAAACATTAAGGCTTGATGAGATGAAAAGTTGAGAGGAAAGAAAATGGGAGGAGAGAAAATGGAGATAAGAGAAAAGTGGAGAGATAATATTATCACCTATCCTGCTTGGATACCTATCCTGCTTGGATGGGTGAGAGAAAACAGGGAGGAATGAAAATGAGCAAATGGTTGAATGAATAAAATATCCTTAAATAAAAATCTTTTAAATAAATAGTAACAGTAAAATATCCTTAAAATATGTAAAGTATAATATCAAATTAAATATGATAACGAAAAAAATTATATTAATATTAATATCATTAAATAATTTAAAATTAAATTATTTATTAAAGATATCTTTTCGGTTATTATATTTCAAAACAACATAACTTATATAAGAATATATTATATTTTTTAAAGTTTGAAGGTTTTAGCAAGAAGTTAAAAATAAATTAGATATTAGAATATATATTAAATCTTATTTTTTTAAAAAAGAAAATCATAGTCAGAATTTTAAAAAAGCTATATGTTAAACTTAATTAGTTAAAATGATAAAGTAATAAAAGAGTACGTAGGTAGATAGGGAAAAAGAGTTTTCTCTCAATTTTCTCTCCATGTGTGGAGAGAAAAGTTGGAGAGAAAATGTGGTGGGACCAACACCCCATTTTCTCTCCTATTCAAGCAGGGGAAAACTCATTTCTCCCCCTATTTTTTTTTCAAATTTTCTTCCCTCCCTCATTTTCTCTCCATCCAAGTATAAGGTAAAATTTTTGACAAACTAACTCAGCAAAACCTCAATTACTCATCCAAGGAGCGTTGCGTTCTGCCCGGGTCTTGGTCTTATCCTACTGACACGTAGGCATCCAGTCCCTCCAATTTAGTGGACGAGGGACACGCCCACGTAGTGATCACTAAACTTATGTGGGACCCACTGCTTTTTAAGCCTCCCCGATCATTTCCCAATGCTCCAAGGAATCGGCCACCATCAGCGGGTCGTGTCATATTCTCCTACATCGCGGTCCATCACAACAGCATCATTCTCGCGCTCTCATTCGCCTATATCGGTTTGTACCAGGCGTGTTGCGGGTGTATATGGTGGAGGTGACCATGCTGTAGTGGTCCCCCCCGTAGCGACTGAACATCGCGAGATTGGAAATCGGCGTACTGGAAGTTATATTTGGCAAGCGGCCTCAAGTTGGGCACCGCACCTATACGCAAAACCACACATTTTAGGCAACCAGCCCCGCCAAATTCGAGTTCTTCCCCTCCCCTCCCCTCCCTCCCTAACTTTTGAGGCTATCTGCTCTCTGTTCTGAGCATGAACTCCACCACTTCTAATTCTCAATCAATGGCGACTTCGACGCCCAGTGATGGGTCCAGCAAGAAGGTAAGAAAGCCTTATACTATAACCAAGTCGAGGGAAAGCTGGACCGAGGAAGAGCACGACAAGTTCCTGGAAGCCCTTCAACTGTGAGTCTCAATGCCCCTTTCCTTTTAATTTTAACTCAACTATGCCTTCCCCACTTTCTGTTTTTCTTTTGAGTGTTCATCTGATCTAACTTACCTACTCACTGTGCCATATTGAGTATTTCTAGATTGTTTTAGATCAAGCCGAGAATGATTTTCTTGTTCTTTATCCCCCTTCGCGATCCTGAATATTTCCGCCGCAAGCCTTCCAGTCTTTGATTGCCTCTACAATTCAATCAGTCTTTTTATTCATTCTCTAATGAGAGAACTCTACCATTACTGTGCTAGCTTCTTATCAGGCATTCATTTTTTTTTCCGCCAATGTGCATGTTCTATTCCGATTTAACGGATAACCCGGCTTTTTCCCCTACTCATAGCTTTTACACCAGGAAAGTTCATTTGAATTTTCAACAGAAATTACTGTCAAAATAAACTCTGCAATCAAACTTCTGACTTATAGTTGGATAACTCAGATTTGACCGAGATTGGAAGAAAATTGAAGATTTTGTTGGTTCAAAAACAGTTATTCAGGTTAGAAGACCGGAGACAGCAAGTCATCTCTGATTCTTTCATTAGCATGCTCCATTCAGGCCTTATTTGCTGCTAGCTAATCTTGTTTCTTTTTCAAGATTCGAAGCCATGCCCAGAAATACTTCTTAAAAGTGCAGAAGAATGGGACAATTGCACACGTGCCTCCTCCTCGACCTAAGCGCAAAGCTGCTCATCCATACCCCCAAAAGGCACCGAAAAGCGGTATTCTCCTACTTCAATTGTGACATTCTATTATTCTATTCCTTTAGTGCGCAATATTTTTCACACCCCTGACATTTTTTTTGGGCTGTCAGTTTTGGTTCCATTGCCAGCATCCATGGCTTACGTTTCTTCAGCAAATACTATTGTACCAGGATATGCCACATGGGATGAAACTTCATTGCCGATTAATGCTGGATCAAACAGATACATACCGTGTCAGGATGAACTCACCACCCTTCATGGGAATGAAGGCATGCTTATTTATTCCTGTTGTTTTTACCTTGACATTGACGGTATAGATTGGCTGAAATAAAGGGAACTTTCCACCACTTATTATGTATATGACGTTACTGATTCAGCTGATATTGGATCAAAGGGGATATCAAGGATTAGCAACAGCAGTCTCACTGGTGTTGGAAACTCTACTAGAATGGTACAAAGTTCTGAGATGCCAAAGCAAGGGAAACAAGGTCCAGTGCTTCATGGTAATCTCCTTCTATGTATAATTTTTTATTGTTTTACATTCTTTTCCTCATTGATTAATATTAGCTGGTTTTAATTAGTCTGTTGACCATATAACCCAGGTTTACCAGATTTTGCTGAGGTTTACAGCTTTATTGGAAGTGTATTTGATCCAGATTCAAATGGACATGTCCAGAAGCTGAAGGAAATGGATCCTATAAATTTTGAAACTGTGAGTTCATTTATTCCTATTAGAAATTCCTTGGATGAGATGCAACCTCTCTGATACATGTGTATCACCCTCTCTTATTGATAGAAACAATTAAAGGATAAGACTATTTTCATGACATCTCCAAGTGACAAGAGAATGGAATTATGGAACATCTCACTTAAAATATACTTTCTATGGCTTAGGCATGATAATCTCACGTGGATCTAGTTAGTCTTGTGAATGATTGTGCGACATGAGGCTGATCTCACCCACCCTTTTAAGCTTAATATACACCTGTTTCAACAACACCCCCTCCCCCCACCAAAAAAAAAAAGAATTATGTTAGGTGGTTTGTTGTTATCCATCATAGGAAAACTGATGGGTGATTACTTCACTATAATGCTCAGGCTTGATTAAGATATTTTGGAGTTCATTATATGCTAATTTATGTCTATAATGCTACTCAAATTACCACTTCTAAGGCGACATAACCTTACCATTTCTTACTTAGATTGCAGTCCCAAAAAGGCGGCTGTCTCTTATTCTTTCTAATTTTCTATTGTGATAGAATAGGCCTTTTCCTCCCTAACTTATGTATATTGTCCCCAGGCTGCTACAAAAAGAATGGACATGGGGCCAAAAGAAAAGGATACTTAGGTTGTGTTTGGGAGATTAGGATGGGATGGAGTGGAATAATCATTAACAAAATAGACCTTTTATTTTTAAATTAATTTTTTTATACATAATCATTTGAATTTTTTTTATTATTGGACAAAAATATTGTTATAATTTTATTATAGGTCCCTGCTGCTGTAAAACAGAATACAACAAATGACAACAAAAAATTGATCCGGAAACATGCTTGGGTTTTGTGTTACTAAAAATAAATAAATTACCAGCAGGTGCCTCTTTCTCTGCTGCTTTTACTCCATTCTGTCTTCTTCTATGGATTTTGGATAAGAAATATTTAGATCTAGCCTGACCTCTATCAGAATTCTTTCAGAATGACTTTATGTATGCATGTGTGGCCCTTGCCAAGGGTGGGTTTCGTCAAATAGCTAAATTTCAGCACTTTTCTTAACTGGTGGTTGTTAATGGCGAGGCATAGACTTTAGTCTCAAACTTCAGCTGAGCATCTTGGCTTTCGATAGACCAGTTGAGAAAGAATGCTGGGATGACAAAAGCCGCCATGCATGAAAATCTCTCAGTTTTCATCAACATGATTTCAAATAAGAATGATTTCGTGATGAAACTAAACTTATAGGCTTGGATTCTTCAAACCAATGTAGAAACTTAGTCCAGTATTGTAAAGTGTAAACAAACTCATAAATATTGGAAATATTAAATAATATAGAAGGTGTAAGTCAGTGCTTGAATATTGTAAAAACTCTTGGGTCATGAAATATGACTATATCCAAAAGGCTTCTGAATCCTGGTATCATCCTCAAGCTTCAAATGATAGCTTCGTATTTTGATGCTGGCTAGGAGCTTCTTACATTTATGTATGTGAGTTATGAGAGAGGAACTGGGACAAGTGAGCTGATTCTAAATTTCTCGAAGGAGAGGGAGTTCAAAAACAAAACTAGGTTTATGATTGGCTTGAAAAGCCATTCCTTGCCATTTTATTCCCTTCAAAAAATTTCTTCCAAATAACGTCTAAAGTTTTTTGCCATACCACTCAATTATATTCCATCCAAAATATAATTCCCAAACACATTTATTGTATGAACTTGCTTTTATTGTTCATTTCTGAGTTGACCGTGGATTGACAAGTGTGCAATTTTATTTGGTTGTCTTCTGCAGGTTTTGTTGTTGATGAGAAACCTCACTGTCAACTTGTCTGGCCCTGACTTTGAGCCTTTCGTAAGCTTCAATATTGATTTTAAATATTGTAATCACATTCTTTCATAAATCATTCCATCTTGTTTGGTTAGTGCAATATTTTGTACTCTGGATAATCATTTTCAATGGATATCCTTTTCTGTGGGTGATTTAAAATGAAAAGCTTATCATCTGCTTTGCCTTTGGTAGGTTATGCAGAGACTCATTTAAGCCTGTTTTTAATTTTGGGATGCAGGGAAGAGTCATGTATGGGGAAAAATCATTTTTATTGTTGTCCATGGTTATTCTTGGATCACGACTGAGTATAGATGAACATTTTACATGTTTTATTTGTGAGTCTAATATGAAGCTGTTCATTTTATTGGCTTGTACAGAAAAAGGTTCTGTCATCACATGTTGGCAATACGAAGATAGCAGAAGTTACCGTTGGAATTGCTGCCAAAAAGGAAGCAACAAATGATCTATCATGTTAACCTGCTTAACAACTAAAAATAGCTGATTGGTATGGATTTTTCATGATCTCGTGTTCTGTATTTTGGTTTAATCTACCGATTTATGTCTGTAACATCTGCTTCTACAGTTAGGAGGTCCAATTTGCATGGAACGATGCCATTTGCTCAGCCTCCAGCAAGGCAGGGAAGTGTCTTGGCCTCGCTGTGAACTGAAACCTGTAAATGTGACAATATGCCTTTGTAGTTTGTAACCCCAGCCATGAATATACACAAGGAATGCTGAAAGAGCAGAAATATTATTCAGCTGATTATAAGGTCCATTAGGATCGTAGTATTGCATGTGATTCTTGTAGCTGTACTAGAGAAGTTGCCCCTTCCAGCTCACCCCTAGGCCTTTGTTATAAAATATTTTTGATGTTCTAGCGCAATTTAAAAGTAAAAAGAACTTGAAAAGTCCGGCATACTTGGTTCCGTGGTTCACTTTCATTCCTCAGATTTTTCTCACATCCATTTGCCGGTTGAATCGCCTTCTTCACATTCATCAGCTTCATTAGTCTGAAGGAAGCAGGCATTTATTATGAAGAGAGCTTCTGGATAAGAATTGGTGATTCATTTATTCCCTGGATGGTTCATGAAAGTGTTTGTGTTAGAATTGAAAGTGGGTTTTTAAACAATGTTTGGTAGAATAGAAGAGATTGGATATAATTTTTAATTGAAATACATATTTAGAATATAAAAATACTAAAATACCCTTAAAACAAGAAGAAGAAAAAACTGTCCCACCTCCATAAACATCACTACCACTAATCTCTCCAATTGATCACCGTCACCAGAATTTGTTCACATGCAGCCACAATAGAAACGTTGGCTGCCATAAGAGAAGCGAAGATCTCAACCAATATAGGCAACACGGCCGGCCAACACGAAAACATCCATAATCCTCCATTTTTGCACAAATTTCAGCCACTTCATTTTTGCACAAATTTTAGCCATCAACAATCAGTAATAACTCAAACAAAAAGAGGAGAGACTGAGAGGCATAGTCGGATATGGGTTTTGAAGAGAAAAGGAGGGAGGAGAAGGGGCCGAGAAGATGAGGATGTTGGATTGGTTCTTCTCAAATTTGATTGACTTAAATGGCCATCGACGTCCTTCATCGATTCCCACCGTCAACCTCGCCTCCCTCGTTGTGCCCAAGAAACGCCTCAACACCGCTCTCTGGGATGACGTTGTTGACGTCAAAATGAACACCACAGGAGCTCATGATCAAGATCAAGATTTCCGTTTCGAGTCCGCATGAACCCCCGCCATCATCTCTTCTGCCACACCTCCTCGTCCTTCCAAGTTGATGGTCATCGGCAACCGTCACGCCAACATCTCCATGGCCATGGGTGCTAACGTCGACAGCAACAATGAAGGTGGGGTGACTGGAAGAAAAGATGAGTGGAGATGATGGTCGAACACGTTGAGGGTAGAGATGACAAGTGAAGTGGGAAGTGAGTTGGAACAGAGCTTTATCAATTTTGGCTTCCATGGATTCCAATAACAACTCGGTTTCAACGCATTAAACATAAATAATATGGATTTCAACTCTAATTCCAATTCTCTAGCTCCACTTCCTTACTACAAACCGGCATTATTTTGTTGTGCTTGTGATTTAGTCTCATTAATCTTTTCCTCTTTAAGAAAAGTATAATTATTAAAGCAGTTACAATATTATAATGTTTTAGATAATATAAAATAAAAGGTCAAATAATATTTATTAAATAACGTGAGTTGAATGGTTAACTCAAAAATAAGAGTTTATATTGATAATCTCCTGTGTCTTTGATTACCATTCGTTCATACACTTCCATTCCGTTAAGGATAAACTGATAAAGACATAAATGCAACCAAACCTGACCTGAAGATACAAGTTGCATGGGTATACCGTATATCAAATTTAGCAGTAAAATATCACTTCTGTTGATTTATGAGATCTGCTAAAGCCTATTTTATTTAGGATTGTGTGAGATTGGGTTTGTTTAGGAATTCCGTTCATAAAACGGTACACGCAAGTCGCGATAAAATCATCTTAAAATTAATAAAAACAATTTCGAAATCAATAAAAACTATCTTGAAATCCGTAAAATCATCTGAAGATCCGTAAAATCATTTAAAAATCCGTAAACTCATTTCTCCCAATTGAAAATCCTTCCTCTCCCAAACACAACCATTTTACACGCGCGTATGTACGTGAGCTTCTCCCACCATTTTATTTTTGTTTCACACCATATTTTACAAGGGCCTGTACTGGGCTGAATTTGCTTAGATCACAAACCCAAAATTGAGTGGTTGCCCATTTCAAAGGCGCTACTACTATACCTGATTACCTGGTTCCATGTATTAATGTAAACTCGGAATCACTCTTTCGAGTCTCTTCAAAACCCTAGCGTGCCATTTCTTCGTCGTCACTTACCTTCCCGATTCCCCTCCCCGATGGCCGCAGTAGCTCGTCCCATCGTCAGTGTACAAGCCCTTGAGGGCGATATGGCAACTGATGAAGCCCAGACAGTTCCACTTCCTGATGTTATGAAGGCATCGATTCGACCTGATATTGTTACCTTTGTCCATTCCAACATCTCCAAGAACAGTCGGCAACCTTACGCCGTCAGCAAGCGCGCTGGCCACCAGACTTCCGCCGAATCGTGGGGTACCGGTCGTGCAGTGTCCCGTATTCCCCGTGTCCCAGGTGGTGGTACCCACCGCGCCGGTCAGGGAGCTTTTGGTAATATGTGTCGTGGTGG
>JANTPZ010096896.1:0-26459 GCA_025593235.1 Vachellia pachyceras | reverse complement strand
TGTATATATATGTATATACTTCTACTGTTAACCTATATTATTGTTGGTTTTATATATACATATTTTTGTTTTTACATTTCATGTTCCTCCATTTTTTTTGGCTTTATATATTAGCATATTTGAAAATATATGATAGTAAACCAGAAGTTTACTGATATTGATGAATTTAATGATTGACATGCATTAGTAAACTAGTAGTTTACTGATAATTTTAATGTATGTCATGAAATAGTAAACCAGAAGTTTACTAATTAATATAAACCAGCAGTTTGTTGATATAAACCAAAAGTTTACTAATAAATTCAATGTTGGCTATAACCGGTTAGACCATCCCGGTTCAATTACGATGCGAAAAATGATTGAGAATAAATGTGGATATAACCTGAAGGTTTAAATAAATACCACTATTTCTCATATGCTGCATGTTCTAATGGGAAATATATTATGAGACCCTCATAAAGTTAAATATAATGTGAGCATCTCACATTCTCAAAACGGATGCAGGATTATATGTATGGAAGGATAAACTCACATGGTGAACCATTTAGTTACCATATGGTTTTAATTGATGCATCAACTAAATGGTCTCACGTTTGTTTATTATCTTCTTACAACCTGAAGTTTGCTAAATTTTTTACTCAATGAATTGTTAAGAGTATATTATCCTGATTATCCGATTACAAAAGGCTACCTTGATAGTGCTACTGAATTTACTTCAATAGCCTTAATGAGGATTGCATGTCCCTTGGACGCAAAATGGGCTAGCAGAATGATTGGTTAAATGGTTGCAACCTTTTTACATGAGATGTAATCTCCCATATTCTACTTAGCCATTTTCTATGCAGCACTGTTAATTCGCATGATGCCAACAAATTATCGAAAGATTCCCCCTTGCAAAGGTTTTTTATCAAAAACCTCATATTTCCTATTTTTGGGTATGTAATATATGTGCATTTAAAAAGAAAATGAATATATGCAGGCATGGTTTGCCGAGTGTCATTTGAAAAATTAGTTTCATCAGTATCAGGGGGAGAAAATAAGCAGTTGGGTCAAGAGATTAGCTGAAATGAATTATTAATGGCTCATTTTGATCCTCGGACAAAATAATGTGAACTGGAAGTTCAAAGGATAATTCATTTACAGAATTTAGCTAATCAAATGCCAGAAGCATTTACGGATCAACAAAGTCACATTTCCAACTGCCAATACTCGTATCAGAATTAATATCCCTGAAGGATAAACTATCATGGATGAATCTAAATCACGCCTGAAGCGTGGAAGGTCAATCGGTTCCAAAAATAAAAATCCTCGAAAAGAAAAGGAGAGCCCAAAAGAGATGGTCAAATCGAGGATAATCAAGAAAAGATAATAGCTCCAGAAGAGTTATCTCCAGAAGAGAATGTGATAGTCCCAGAAGAGACATGGGTACCTGATATATGTAGAAAAAATGAGATCTCAATAAATTATGAATGGAACCGATGTGACCGAAATGAAGTCAACGTTGACGACATCTTTGCTTATAATGTGGCATATGATGTAATGAATAATGATGAGGATCATGAGCCAAAATCCATTAGTGAATGCCAACAGAGAAAAGATTGGCTCTGATGGAAAGATGCCATTAAGGCAGAATTAAAATCGTTGGAAAAACGAAAAGTGTTTGGACCTGTAGTCCTTACACCAAAAGATGTAAAGCCTGTTGGATATAAATGGATTTTTGTGAGAAAACGAAATGAAAATGGTGAAATTGTAAGATACAAGGCACGTCTTGTAGCTCAAGGCTTTACACAAAGGCCTAGTATCGATTATGAAGAAACGTATTCACCTGTAGTGGATGCGACTACTTTTCGTTATTTAATTAGCCTGGCTTTACATGAAGGGCTTGAGTTGCATCTAATAGATGTTGTGACTGCCTATTTATATGGCTCACTTGACAATGATATTTATATGAGAGTCCCTGAAGGACTAAAAGTGCTAGAAGCACAAATCCCTGAAGAAATTAAAGAGTCAGAAACATTAAATTCTAGTTCTCGAGAACAATACTCAATCAAGTTGAATAAGTCCCTGTATGGCCTGAAGCAATCAGGGCGCATGTGGTATAATCGTCTTCATGAATGTTTGTTGAAAGAATGATATATAAATGATTAAATATGCCTATGCATTTTTATGAAAAAAATTTGGATGTGGGTTTGTCATCATTGATGTTTATGTTGATGATATCAATATCATTGGAACTCCTGAAGAGTTACAAAAGGCAATTAATTGTTTGAATAAAGAATTTGAAATGAAAGACTTAGGAAGAACGAAATTCTGTCTTGGATTACAGATTGAGTACATAAAAGATGGGATCTTTGTATATCAAGAAACTTATACAAAAAAGATCCTAGAACGTTTTTATATGGATAAATCTCATCCATTATGTACTCCAATGGTTGTGAGGTGTTTGCAACCTGATAAAGACCCATTCAAACCTCGAGTAATTAGTGAAGAAGGTGATGACAAACTACTTGGTCCAGAAGTACCATATCTTAGTGCTATTGGCGCACTAATGTATCTTACTAATCACACACGTCTTGATATATTATTTGCTGTTAATTTATTAGCAAGATACAGTTCTTCACCAACATGAAGACATTGGAACGGAGTTAAACATATTCTCAGAGGCACTATGGACATGGGGATATTCTACTCAGATAAATCCAAGCACGAAATGATTGGTTATGCATATGCTGGATTTTTGTCTGATCCACATGATGGTAAATAATAAACTGGCTATCTGTTTACATGTGGAAGTGTAGCTATTTCATGGCGATCTATGAAGCAGTCTATATCAGCTACATCATCAAACCATGCTGAAATTCTAGCAATCCATGAAGCAAGTCAAGAATGTGTATGGTTGAGATCAATGATACATCACATTTGGACAACTTGTGGTTTATCTTCGGGAAAAATGATCTCGATCGACGATCCTATATGAGGATAATGCTGCATGTATTACCCAACTAAAGGAAGGGTACATCAAGGGTGATCGAACAAAGCATATTTCACCAAAATTCTTCTTTACTCGTGATCTTCAAAGGGATGGTGAAATTGATATCCAACATATCCGTTCTAATGAGAATCTTGCGGATTTATTCACCAAATCTCTTCCAGGTGCAATCTTTCAAAAGCTTGTCGATGGCATCGGTCTTCGCAAACTCAGAGATCTCAAGTGATGTCATCATGAGGGGGAGTCGATACACGCTGTACTCTTTTTTACTTTTCTAGGTTTTGTCCCACTGGATTTTCCTAGAAAGGTTTTTAATGATGCAGCTCTGGACAGTGTATCAATGAATGTGTACTCTTTTCTTTAACTGGGTTTTATCCCACAGGGTTTTCCTAGTTAAAGTTTTTAATGAGGCACATTCATTATGGACATCCAAGGGGGAGTGTTATAAATACTTTATAAGAGTGGATGTCCATGGACTCTTGATTCCCTAAGCAATAAGTACTATACATGAATTGTTGTTGAGAAACTAAAAAGGTGATCAATGTACAAAGTATCACAATGTATGTACACAATGTATGTACAAAGAGTCACAATGTATATCCATCCATCTTGATTGTAACATTTATGTCTTATGGCTCTTAGAGAACACTTTTAGAGGCCTATAAATAGGGCTTAATACATGACATAAAACACACATCCAAAAGTGAATAGAATTCCTCTCAAACTCTCTCATTCTCTCGTAAAGTTTCTCTTCTTTCCCTATTTAGCTTTAATTCATAACAATTTATAATTTTTTAAAAATTTTGTATACCTTATAAATTGATATATGACTATAATATCGAGTATATAGAAATAAATACTTTTAAATAATATATTTATTTTTTTTCAATTTTATCGTTAACCAGTTCACTACCAGGGGAGGAGGTATTGTATTGTTGCCGTTGCCAAAAATACTGTTCTTGGTGCTGAACATGAACGTGCTTGAAAGGAAAGAAGTAATGACAAGCGCACTTTTGGCTTGCATTGATTTCCAACCAACTTTAAAATTTCAACCTCATCCAACCATTCCTTTTTCTTTCCGAGTCAACTTACTCCATTTTAAATTCTTAGTCATTAACTCGCAGCCGAACATGTGTCCCTGTTTGAGAAGTGGGTTTAATGCAGTACAAATAATCCTAAATCTGCATTCTGGCTGTTTCTGTGTAGTTGCAGTACATTATCATGCTGTCATTTGCAGTACACTGTTTCGTATGTTTACTTTTCCAAGTATTTAATGAGCCCATTTAATGCTATTCTTCCCACCGCCGTCTTCTTTGCGATCCCTTTGTGGGTTTCAACGAATTCCCTGTTCCATCGCATCTGATCAGATCGGCCAGTACGTACGTTTAGCGCCGTTTCTTCGAGCATCGTTAATTCGTTCCAAATCTCCAAAACCAAACACAAGAGAAGACTCGTCCATAATAAAATCCTGAGGTGCTTGTCACTAAGAGGATGCAATCTTCTAGAGTGAATAAGGGTGGGTTATTTAAATGGAGGATATTATTTCTCTCTTTTCGCGTCGGATTATATAAGAGCATCCCTGCAACTGGGATCCACTTTTGCTCTGATTATTAATTTCTACGTATCTAATACAGCTCTGTTGCTGTCTCTTTTAGATTTGACTGTTTTATTATACAGTTTTTTAATCTTTTTGCCCAATCGGATTATGAATGGCTTGACCTAGAAATGATTAAGCAGGGAATTTTACTTGACCTTTCAATTTCCCCACTTTATTTTGTCTGAATAGTCTATTGATCCACTGTGAAACAGACCATGCAATGAGTGAAATGGCGACTATTAACAACGAAGGAGCCAGAGAAATCGAGAATTTCGATAAGAAAGAAGAAGAAGCGCGAGAGGTTCGAGCCGAGGCAGAGCACTCAACAACCAGAATAGTTCCATGGAGAAAACAGATCACACTTCGAGGACTCATAGCAAGTTCAGTAATTGGAGTAATTTATAGTGTGATAGCGACGAAGCTGAACCTCACAACCGGGCTCGTCCCTAACCTCAATGTCTCAGCTGCTCTGTTAGGTTTTGTTTTCATTCGAGGCTGGACCAAGCTCCTCGAGAAGGCTAAGATAGTTTCAACACCTTTCACCAGACAAGAGAATACTATAATTCAGACTTGTGCAGTTGCATGCTACAGCATCTCAGTAGGAGGTAGCTAGCTAGAGATTTTTTGCTTTCCTTAAATTTCTCTTCTTTAAGAACAATATCCGATGTGTTTACATGTGTGACATTGTGATTAATATTATAGGTGGTTTCGGGTCCTACCTACTGGGGTTGAATAGGAATACATATGAGCAAGTAGGGGCTGATACAGAAGGCAACACTCTCGCAAGCACCAAGGAACCTGGACTTGGTTGGATGACAGGTTTTCTCTTTGTAACAAGCTTTGTTGGGCTTTTCGCTCTGGTTCCTCTCAGAAAGGTGTACTCTTGTTTCTGCTTTTTTGAACATAAAAAATGTTGGGTGATGCAGATTTTGATATTTGTAACCTGTAACAGATCATGATCATAGACTACAAATTAACATACCCAAGTGGAACTGCCACCGCGGTTTTGATCAACAATTTCCACACCCCTAAAGGTGATGAAGAGGCCAAGTATGATTCTATACTTTTTAACTTCTGTTGCTTGATAATCAATGTGAATCTGTATGTTACACTAAGAAGTCTTCAAATAATTTTTTTATGGTAGGAAGCAAGTACGGGGTTTCATGAAACTCTTCTCCTTCAGTTTCATCTGGGCTTTCTTCCAGTGGTTCTATACTGGTGGAGATACCTGTGGATTCGTGAAGTTTCCTACTTTTGGTTTGCAAGCCTGGAAGAAATCGTGTGTGCTTCCATCCTTCTTCTATGCGAAGCTCTCTAATAATTTTACTATTAGTCTTCCTTTTATTTGATACATTAAAGCTAATTTCTTTAATTGTGCAGGTTTTACTTCGATTTCAGCATGACTTACGTTGGAGCAGGAATGATCTGTTCTCATCTGGTGAACTTATCACTGCTTCTTGGTGCTGTGCTTTCGTATGGGATTATGTGGCCCTTGATCAAAGAACTCAAGGGAGAATGGTACCCTGCAAGTTTATCTGAAAGCAGTATGAAGAGTCTAAACGGATACAAGGTCTTTAATTATATATACACACATATATATAATCACATATTCACATGTAATCTATATCAAGTTCGTTTTACATCAATCCTCTTTTTTTTTTTTTTGTGTCATGTTCTTGCTACAGGTTTTTATTTCAATTTCATTGATACTCGGTGATGGGCTTTACAATTTTTCCAAGATTCTCTGCTTCACTGCTACAAATATATATGCTGGAATGAGAAGCATGAACCTTCAAGTTTGTAAGTGAAGCTCAATTGCAAACATGAAATTACTAGTTAGTGGTAAAAATTAGTTCAAGAAAATAATAAATATAAGGGATAAAATGGATTAAGGTATACCAAACTCAACTCCCTAACTGCTACAGAGAGTCAAAAATGATAAATATATGATTATAATTTTTCCAAAAAGTGGAGTGTGACGATGATGGTTTGTGATATTTTTCTGGTCGTAGCAGGTTCGGACAACCAACAAACAGAGCAAAGGGATGATCTGAAGAGAAATGAAGTGTTCTTGAGAGAAAGCATTCCGATATGGTTGGCCTGCATAGGGTACCTATTCTTTGGCCTTATCTCCACAGTCGTTGTCCCTCTCATGTTCCCTCAGTTGAAGTGGTACTTTGTAATTGTCGCCTACCTACTCGCTCCTGCTCTCGGCTTTTGTAATGCTTACGGTGCCGGCTTAACCGACATCAACATGGCCTACAACTACGGCAAGGTCGCTCTCTTCATTCTCGCTGCCATGTCCAACAAGAATGACGGCGTCGTCGCCGGCCTCATCGGCTGTGGAGTGATCAAATCAATGGTTTCTATCTCGTCAGATCTAATGCACGACTTCAAAACCGGACACCTCACCTTCACTTCTCCTAGATCAATGCTCCTAACACAAACCATAGGCACGTCGATAGGATGTGTGGTGGCTCCCCTGTGTTTCTTCCTGTTCTATAAGGCCTTCGACGTGGGGAATCCGGATGGGGAATACAAAGCACCATATGCTATTATATACAGAAACATGGCTATTCTTGGCGTTGAGGGCTTCTCTGCGCTGCCACGGCATTGCTTGGAGCTGTGTTACGGATTCTTTGCGTTCGCTGTGGCGGCAAATCTGGTGAGGGATATGAGCCCTAGGAGGGTAGGGCGGTGGGTGCCGCTGCCGATGGCGATGGCGGTGCCGTTTTTGGTAGGTGGTTACTTTGCGATAGACATGTGTGTGGGGAGTGTGGTAGTGTACGTGTGGCACAGGTTGAATAGTAAGGAGGCGAATCTGATGGTGCCGGCGGTGGCATCGGGTTTGATTTGTGGGGATGGTTTGTGGATTCTGCCTTCTTCCATTTTAGCTTTAGCTAAGGTTCGTCCTCCGATATGCATGAGCTTTGCTAGAGGCAACTAACTAGAGAAGTAGTTATAGTGAAACTGGGAACTTGAGACTTTACCACTGCGTACCGTAGAAACCACTTTTTGAACTTGATTTGTGGGTATATGAAATAAGTATGCAGTAAGTTTTACGTCAACCTACAATAACTTGTAACCACGTTCCTAGCATGTCTCTAGATTGTACTTGCAAGCTTTATGATATGATTTTAGATTAAGAGAGATGTGTTTTTGGCCCATTATATCATTTTATATATCATATATTTCATATAAATTTTCATTCCATTTTTATAAAGAAAATTAAAAAAACTGTAGTTTAGGATTTAGTTAACATCCATATTTTAAAGTGATTTTCCATCGAAAGTCACTTCTTCAATATTTATCTAAATAAGTTTTTTCACAAAAAGTCACTTTTTAAATTTTATCAAAACACAAACCACATCACATTTTCTAACTTCTTCCATAAGGCATTTTATAAAAAAGTTACTTCACCCATCGCTTATCCAAACAAGTTTACCATTGATTACAATCAGTTAAAAATACTAAATAGGTAAGAGATGTACTTTTTTTCAAAGATATATGGGTAGAAATATATATGTAAGAGGTTAAAAGGAGAAGAGAGATGAAGGTGATGTTATGCAACCCGGTTAGAAGCCTCAAAAGTACGTTCAACAGTATTTTTTACAAAACAAGATAATCTCCTCACATATTTGCCTCAACTTACGTAAAAGTACTTTTCCATCGTGTTCCCAAACGGATCCGAAATATAAAAAGCACATTAAATTTTTAAACCAAATGGATCTTTTATTGAATAAAAAATCGGGTCGGACCGGCCGGGTTAACCCGATAGTAGGTAACCCAGCCACTTAACCGGTTCGGTCATGCCCATAAACTGTGTTTTTTTTCTTTTGATACGAGGTGATCCGGTGTGATCAGGCTAATTTTTTTTAAAAAGTCTGATTTTTTTAATTTTTAGTTTTAGTGAACTTATACTACATGTAACTAGATTTATTATTTTAGTTTATCATCATATTAATAATTTTTTACTTTTATTTTTTGGATTATTAAATCAAACCACCATTAACTTACACTATTCTTGATGTTTAAAACATGTAACATAGTAGTATCAATTTCTTATCAAGAGCGGATTTGAAAAACTACAAAAAAATGTTACATTTTAATATATTAGAAGCATCTTTTTAACTAATTTTTGTTGACCAGATAAAATGATTAAACCAGAGCTGTAAATTGGACCGCAGAAGCATGCCATGAACAATAAAGGTAGCCACCGCCACCACATGGATGGTGGCTGGAGCCCATGGAGCACGAAGTAAATCTTTGACGGATTACAATGCAATGTACGCACTTTGATATTATGGACCACAAATCCACATTTGTCAGATATAAGTCAATGTAGATTGCTACCTCAACATCCTTATTTTGGAGACTTGCTCATGTCTAGATCCAGTGACAGATGTCTAGATCCAGTGACAGATTAAGGATGTTGGTTCACATGGTGAGACTATTTTTTTAGAAGGATAAATATGACTTATTTTTAATATCTTTTAAAAAATTAAGTAAAAATTTAGTGGATTCAAAATTAATAAATGAATGGATGTAAAATAAATATTATAATACTAACGTATACATAATTTTCTGGTAGTCAAGGGCTGCGTTGAACCCCTCAAATAATACAAGTCCACCCTTGTCTAAATCCTTATTTGAGTGGGAAGAGCGCTTCTCAGGGAATGTGACGCCTAAAAAAACAGTTTTTTGGACAAATGATAAACCAAATGATTAAAAAATGGTGATTTTCCATTTCATTCTATGATTTTCACTTAAGCATACGGTACTGTGGGTGTTTGGAAATTCCGTTGAGAAAAAGGGGTTTATAGATTCTAAAATATTTTACGAATTTTAAATTTTTTTACAGATTTTGAGATGTTTTTACGAATTTTAATATACTTTTTACAGATTTTGATATGTTTTTATCTTGATTTACGTGTCTGTTGGGAGAAAGAATTTCCCAATCAAGGTCGGTAATATCTGGCAAACGGAGAAAAGAAGAAATGGGGTTAGAAATGGTAGGTAATTTTTATATAATTTAGGGATTGTATAATTTTTAATACATTTTTATTTTCTTCTTTCATTTTCAAATGCGCTGTTCGTGTTGAACTCTTTACAGTGGCCATTGGCTAATAAATGCGTCTTAAGTATTCAGCAAACCCACCGTTTTTTTAAAGCTGTGGATTACGTCCACCCGTTTAGGTTGTATCATTAATGCTTCTAAAGTTGCCTTTTTTTTCTTAAATCTTATTATTAGAGATAATTATATTTAAGATATTGTTAAACGCTAAACATAAATATCTTTTTTAAAATAAATATAAAAATTAATTCACCTTGGTTAACCAATTTCATCATATCCTACCTTATTGGTTGTTCTTTTTATTAAAAAACAATAGGAATGTTGTTAATGGGCGTTAAAGATGAGTAAAACTTGTGCATACCATATTATTATTTACCGAATTAGAAAAATTAAGTGAATTCACGTTAGTTTCTGCTGTGTGTGGACGTTTTAATTGAAAATAAGGTTGCTATTTATGTTCTTAAAATTACGTTTTTTTAACACGTATTCCTCGTATCCTATTCATACACATTACCCAATTATGTATATAAAAAAGTAGGTTAAATATGGTAATTTTTTAAAAATATAACCTACTTTTTTTTCTAAAAGAAAACACTCTTATTTATGCTTTTGTAAAAGGAGGGAGTGAGTGTGAGAGAGCAAATAGTTGACTATTGTAATGAAATCAACCAATAATAGATGAGGAGAATGAAAAATGAAATTACAATAATATGTATAGGAGGATCAAATGGAGGATCATCCTAGGGAATTTGTATTTTAATTTCTTTCAATATTAAAACAATTTCTAAGTGAAAATATAAAGTTAAAGTTTAACAATTAAGCGTGTGTTTGAAAATCCGTTAGGAGAATGATTTCACACAAATATTGGTAAATATGCGATAGGAATTTTACCTCGACTTACACAAACAATTTTCTATCACATATTTATCTCATAAATAAAAATTATGTTGAAAAAGTAAAATATACCGTGAATCCATGAAATTTCAACCTGTACAGATGCATTAAATCAAGGAAAAAAAATTAATTTGCAGCTTATCACGAAATTGAAAGTCTAAAAGGACACCCTTTCCTATTTATTTATTTATTTACCTTTTTTTGCCAGCCTATTTATTATCTTGCTAAAGCTATAGGTTGATTAGGCTCAATGAATTGACGCTCTACAATTTCTTTTGTTACAGTACTTCCAATGCGAAAAACTAAAATATTTTTAGTGTTTCATTCACATTTCCAAGATTCTAACCGCATCCCCCTCCAGGTCAAAAAAAAAAAAAAAACCGCATCCCTCTCTCAAGAATCACGCAGAGAATAGTTTTTCTAAAAAATTAATTATAATATTAAAAGATTTTAAATGCAAACACACTCCCTTGCTGTACTTGCTACAAGGTACCTCCTAGATAAATACTCCCATATGATATTTATTTTATGTAATTTATTATTCAAGGATAAATTAATTTTTTTGAGATAAAATTAAGAATTTAATCAGCTCTCTTTATTTTTGATAAAAGTGGTAGAGATACTCCTTCAATCCTATTTCTAAATCATTTATAATATATTTCATGCCAATCAATGAAAACTTAAATATTTTTTTAAAATTCAACAAATTTTTAATTTTATTTTTTAATATTTATTATAACATATGAAAGTAAATACCACAATAAACAAAGAGTAAATCTTATATTTATATAAAAATTTAATAAGATGCTTTATAAATATTATTGAATAAAATATTATTTTTCTTTGAACTCATTTGAAATGAAAAGGATTTAGCACACTCACCAATCTCCCTCCCGTGCTGGCAAGCAAGGCAGTAGATTTGTGTGTTTGGCAATTTATTTTTTGGGTTAGCTTGGAAACTCTAATGTTTAATAAATCCTTTTTTTAAAATATATTTTGAGTAAAAATTTTTTATAAAATAAATGTACTATGAATTTAATGTCATCTAAATATAAATGTATTTTATCAAAATAAACTTTCCCAACATTTTTTCAAACGCTCACTTTGTATTTATCAGCTAATCATTTTAGACTCAAAAATTCGTTAGCTTGTAAACTTAACTCATTCTTTTAAAATACATTTTGATAAAAAAATTCATTTTTACAAAAATAAATACATTATAAATTTAATATTTATCTAAATATAAATAATCTTATCGAGGTGTGGTTTTTCAAACGCTCACCTTGTATTTATCAGCGAATCAGTTTTACAAATTCTAACCGGCGACAATGAAACTGACGTGATATATATTCTGACTATCTCAGTGGCGAAATTACCCTTAATTTAATCATTTAATGATCTCGCAAGCACAGGTCCACTTCTGTAATTTCAATAAACGCTAAGGCCGTTCTCTTTAGAAGTTTTTTAACGGAGACAGTGGATGCATCAATAGTTGTACATGAAGACCTCGGCTCGCTCGCCACTCACCAAGTGAGCCTATCGGTATTTTGAAACCGAAAGACGGGAAGAGAGAGAACGGTATCGAAGGAGAAAAGATCCTCTCTGGTGTATCTCTGGTTAATCAATTTTCCGATCTCGAATCTCTTATTCGTATTGTTTTTGTTCATGGATTCTAATGATTTCATGCATGGAAGAATGAGAGATTGCTGTTCACTTTTTGAAATCCTCTTTTTGGCCTCATCGATCGTTGTTCCTTTTCCAGATTCTCTAGATCCTCCTTTTCTCCCTGTGAATTATTTCGGATTGGAATACATTTTTTCTTGATTCTGAATATATTTTAGTCTTGTCGTAGGTGGCTGGGCAAAAATGGCTTCAGATCCAAAAATTCACTCATTCGAAGAAGTGGCGAAGCACAATCAAGCTAAAGATTGTTGGCTTATTATATCTGGAAAGGTTAGAATCCGGTATTTCGATATTTCCTCTGCATGTTTTAATTTTGTTGGATTGACTGATGCTGAGAAAAGCGAGGAATCAGTTTGAAAAGAAAAATCCATCAGCATTGAGTGTATGCATGCTTGTATTAGTTTGCCAGTTCAAGAATCATGCATATAATGATTTGGTTGTCTCGATGGACTCAATATATTTAAATCTCTGATTTTCCTTGAAATTTGCTGCATATGGCGTTCACTTGATTGATTCAAGGAAATACTCATCCTGCATGTGCATTAGTTTCGCAGTAGCTTTAATTATGCATGAAGGGAGACGTTTAGTACTTGACATTTCACAGTTATGTAAGATATTCTTTGTATATGGGATCGCTGTCATCATCATCTTTGATACCCGGCAATCCAAGATCTTCACATTTTAGCTTCCCTTTTTGTAATTTGAAGGTTTCTAGCATCATATTGAATTTAGATACTGATATTTGGATATCCCACTAACTGATGAAAATATCAACCGACCCACCTCGTGTCTCAAGAACTGTTTGTTGAAATGGAATCAGCAACGATGAGAGGCCCTCTAGGGGTGGTAGTTTGATTTACATGCGTTTTTATCTTGAGGGGAGTTCAGAATCGAGAAACAATATATGCATGAAGGATTTGTATTAACCTCAAAATTGGTTGAATTGGGTCTTTGCAACTCCTATGATAACAGCCTGTGACATTCTGTTTTCCGGAAGATGTTTATGTTTCAAGCTTAATCAGGAGGACATTGGGCATATATGTTATATAGGGGGCTCTTCCTTCTGAATGTTGGCAATTACTAGCTGCTTTTATTGGCAGTGGCAGTTATTGTCGATCCTCGTTGCTCTGTGTCTCTGCCTTCTACTAACCCGTCCATTCTACAAGAAATTAGCCTTGGCGGATGTGTAGAAGTAAAATTACTTGCACGATTCCAAAACATTACATGATATGGTCTTAGATACAAGTGGGGAACCATATGTGAATTCCTTTTCTGGCAATAAATATGGCATAAAGGATACTGTACTTTGCCGAGGTCAGTATTGTGAGTTGTTTTTTGTGTATCCTTTACAATTGGACCTGCATTTCTGACTCCTGGTTATCTTCTAGTGAAATGTAATTTTTTAAATAGTGGAAAAGAGAGAATCCATAGGGGTGGTTGGGAGGTGGGAGAATTCAAGTCTCTTCATAAAGACACACGCTGTTTGGTAGGAAGGTGGATTTAAATATTTTCTTTGCTAAACCCTGTAGAATGGCAGGTTTACCATTAACACAAGTATTAGTTATACTAGTTTGGAACACCAGCTTTATCATGCTATAACATTGATTACTGCCGGTTGAAGAATTTCAGTGGTTTAATTAAACCAGGTGTATGATGTGACCCCTTTCATGGAGGATCATCCTGGAGGTGATGAAGTTTTGCTATCCTCTACAGGTATGCATATTCCATTATCTGTAGATTATATAAACCTAGGTCACCATAATTAACTTTCTATGCTCAAACCATTACAGGGAAAGATGCAACCAATGATTTTGAAGATGTAGGACATAGTGATTCTGCCAGAGAAATGATGGACAAGTACTGCATTGGTACTATTGATGCATCCACTGTCCCACAAAGACGGGCTTATGTTCCACCCAAGCAAGCTACTTACAATCAGGACAAGACCCCTGAATTTGTGATCAAAATTTTACAGTTCCTGGTCCCCATCCTGATATTGGCTTTAGCCTTCGCTGTCCGACACTACACCAAGAAAGAGTAGTCCTCTGTTCTGTTCCTGACGGTTTTAGGTGTCTCCACTCTCCACAGAGCCATTCTAAAGGACGGTGTTTAATGTTTCTTTGTGGTGTTCTTGTCAAAACTGGATTATTAAAGTTATTTAAGCCAATATTCGCGATCTTAACTTTGGCTGCAGATTTAATGGCAGTATGATTGAAGTATCTATTCTGGTTTATGATGAGATGATGGTTTCACCAATTTCCTTTCGTTTTATTTCTGGCAAATTTTACCTACTAGTGTCTTTTCTGTCACTTAAAAATGTTTTAGTATTTTAGTAATAAAGATCACGTGTTAACATTATGTTGACTTTTAAAATTGTTTCTGAAATCAAATTGATAATTTAAAATTGAACTATTTAATCTTTCAAATAGTTTGAAAACATTATAAAATTGATTAAATAAGAATGGTACGAGTATTTAATTACTAAATTAATAAATTTTGAAAGAATTTAGCTAGGAATTTTTTTTTTGGGACTGAGAACTTAGTTAGGAATTTAACATTCACTTGACATGTGATTGTATAAATATTAGAACAATAAAATTGAAATCGGAGTAGACACTGGTTTAGGCTTAATCAGGGATTATAACTCATAAGCTATAGTTAATTTTTTGTTGGGAAAATCCATTTATTGGTACTTGTATTTTTCTTCAATCTTCAATTTTGTAGTTGTGTATTTTTCTCTTAATTAATTTATTACTTTTACTTTTTTTTATTATTATTAACTCTTATAACTTTGTTCTATTAGCACAGTTAACTCTCCTATAAGAGTTAACGTGCTAACAGAGTATAACTAAAGCATTTAATTAGAAAAAATATATAGATATGAAATTGAAAGTGGAAAAAAAAAGTATATGTGCCACCAAATAGATTTTTCCATTTTTATTTTATCTAATAGTTTGATTTCCTCCTCTTGAATGGATAAATCCAGTAACCCAAACCACTCCTCCCCCCAAAAAAAAAATCCCCAAGCTTTTGCCCTCCGCATCAAGTAAAATCTACAAGTTTCTTATCAAGTGGTAGTAAAAAAATGTTACACACTAGGAATTTCATTTTATTTCTTTTCTTTAAACGGATATTGACATTTTTAATATTTTGAAAATCAGAAAAAGGCCCTCCCAGAGTCGAACATTTTACGTGGGAGGATTTGTACTATTGCCGTGGCCAACCTCTTTTAAGAGGGTGTTCTCTTTGTCCTCGTTGCTCTTGTGAAGTTAAATCTTGGGTGAAGATACATTTTTACCCTGAAAAATTTCTCGAATGTGAATATTGTTAGAAATTTTTTTGGAAAAACAGTGGCATTCTAAAAGTTTAAAAACCTAATAATTTCACCCGTGGAGTTAAAAGATGTCAAATTTGATAATTTTTTAGCTGAATATTTCATGTGGCACTCTCTCACTTGACACTCAATTATCCATCTCATCACCACCTCAAATTTGGTCTTATTCCATTGGACCATGGTAAAATATACACAAATACCCAGCCCCTTCGACTCCGGTGGCATCGTCCTCTTCATCGTTGCCGGCATCACTCAGTCTTCCTCTTCCTCCATTGCTACGTTTTTAAATTTTCAGAGCATTGCTCCTTCAAAAACTTTCAGAGTGATATTATCCATCTCAAAACTTTACTTGACCCTTGAATCTGTAGAGCATCTTTTTTCTCCATTGTGATAAAGTCGCCTGGGTGGGAGTAGTTCTCATGTCCCTTTCCTATTAAATTGGATGGATAGCCTTGATAAGACCGGTCATTCGATTTGAATGGTCTTACAATTATTATGATCTTAAGTTTATCTATAATTCAGGTAAAAAAAAAAGTTTATCTAAACCACTTTGATCCAACAGATCCCAGCCGTCCAGTGTGTGTGTAAAGCAATTTTTTTACACAAAGTCAAAACATTGTTTTCTAACATTTAGCTCAATTTTCCAAAACGTCGCCGGCACTTTCCACAACTTTCAACCGACACCGTTTCTCAAAATATCGCCAAACGTTGGCGTTCGATACTGTTTATGAGAAGCCAATATGGATTAAACGCGTGGACAGCCACATGATGTGGATATCCGATATGCATCCTAACCTAAATAGGAATTCCCTATAAAAATTATCCATACACATTGTACGGTCATTTTTATAATATATCAAAATTTGGATTGGTTTAATCCTTCTTATAAAATTTTATTTAGAGTTATCATAAGATTAAATAAATTTTACATATTTTACCTCTAATTAATTAGACACTCCTCATTTTTATTACTTCTCCCTTGTAAATCAGGATATGTTCGAAAAAAAATCATGTCTTACATATTTATCACTTATACCAAATTTCTGGAACCGCCTACTTTAATTTTTTTTTCAGACTGAAAGTCTGAAACTGCAAATATAATTTAGTTGAAAAAATCTTATAAAATCTTATACTATGATAGATGACATACCCTTTTCAATTCCTGATTTTAATATAAATAAAGGAACTTGATTTCTCGACAGAGGTCTTGTACCCTTCCGCAATCTTTCTATCCCATCACCGAAAAATTTTCCTGCAAGACATAATCAGATCCCAATTGTATAATTTTAAAGTGCTCACCATATAGAGGGAAATGAAAAGCACAGCGATTACATTCTTCAATCTACCCCAAATTCCTAACAACGCCAACAACCTCAGTCAATTAACTTTGCTGCATTTGTCATCATCAGAGAGTATCCTGAATAGCCAACATCTCCCTTGCTACATTAAGTGCCTTCTAAGGCATTCAGATAACCTAATCCGCAATCTAGCCAGCAGCTGATGAGCCAGGCATAGATTTGGGACACAAGGGGAGACAACTGAAGTAACGCGCCCTAAACACCCCCCCGGGGGGCTTATAGCTACGGTGTTCCAGAGAGGCATGATGAGACATGTTTCTGAATGAACATAAATAGATTTCGTAGAAACTAAAAGAGTTCTGACTGAACTTTTTTTGGGTGAAAGGAGGGAAAAAAAAAACAGGCGAGAGAAAGGGTGAAAAGAACTTCAATCAGACACCAAGCCTTGAAAGTAAGTAGGAGTGAGTCGAGAGTAGTCTGCAGTGCATGACTTGGTGCAGAGGAGACTTCATTGGGAGGTCTCAGATGAGATATTTAGACGAGAATACGAACAAGATTAATTATCAGCTGCGGTCGTTGGAATGATGTCTTATTTTATCATGAAGGGTGACCACCAAGTTGTGTGCATCATCTAGCAGTTTCCAAACATCAAGATGTCCAGCCATGCCATTACATTCCCTGATGATCTCATCCATGCTGCTATACTTTTCGATTATCAGCTTCCTCCTTTGCAGTACTGAAGCGGCTATTGCATAAAGCAATAAATCATCTGTTGGTGGAGCACGCTGCCTTATTCTGCTCCATGAAGATTTCCCAATACCTGCCCTGATTGCAGCTTGATCAGCCCACATGACTTCCCAGAGGCAAAGAGTCTGTTCAAATGACAATTCCCTTCGGAACAATACCACCACCATCCTATAAACAAAAAAGCAATCCTCGGCTTGTAGTTTCTCCAGGTGCCTATATAAGTGACAGTCCTTAAATTTGATAATTTTTGCAACAATATTCAGTTGCCTCCTAATGCCCACCTCATCAAGCCTAAAATTCTGCCGTGCCTTCTTCATGAAACCAACAAAACACCAGAAAGCTTCATGATCATCCAGTATAACACTAACAATAGGAGATAGCAGATCACTCATACCCTGGCAGTAGCCGATTTCAGGGTCATGTAGTGCATATGCTTCAAGTATAGCAACTAGTCGGGCAGCATGTAAGATTTCACTAGGCTCCAGGTGACCATAATCTTTCAAGCCAACCGCCTCAGCAATGCATCTTGCCTGATCTTCTGATACCACAGTTTGAGAGGGGAGGTATTGTATCCATTCTGTGTTGGCACGTATAGCATCAAGTCGAATAATCCGTTGCCATGTGGAAAAATCCTCATCAGTTACAAGTTTTGATGAGACTTTAGTCTGAAAGGAAGAATCTTCCTTGGTTGCTGTCTGGGGATCATTATCTTGCTGATCATCCAAAGAGGGGGAAGTCTGAATCTCCTCAGGCTCATCAGATGAGTCTGAATCCGAGTAATCAGAATCCAGTGCAGAGGCATCCACATTAATAACATTAGAAACATCATCTCCTTCCAACAATGCACTGGATGGATCATCTGAGTATTCAACCTCTGGGCTCCTTTCCCCGCTAGAAAGAGATTCCCTAGCACTGGTTACATCTTCAGAACTAGGAGAACCAGAACCCTGATTGAGATTCCCACTATCTCTTCCAAAGTTGATTCCATCAATTCCATTTAGCTTAAAGCTCCCATTATGGGGCTTTAAGAGCTGCCAGCATTGTCTGCGGAGTTTCTCATATCGCTTTCTGTGTTCAAATATTTGCATCATATTACCATAATGTTTAACCCAAAGAAAGAGGGGGAAATAACAAACAAAATAGAGTTGAAAGGGTAAAGAAAAATCACAGATCAAAGCATGGATGTAATCAACAATCATGCATGCTGAGCTCAAACTGGTAATCCTACCTATTTTGGGTTCTTATGGCATCTCTTTCTTCTTTGGTGCTGTCTAAGTCATAGCTGTTAAAAAAAAAAAATTAAATACTCAGTAAAACAATCAATGTTTCCCTGAACATACCACAAGAAAGAAGCAATATAGTATCCAAGGAAGAACCAAATTTATGATACAAAATTGAGGCTCATCAAGTATACAAGGATGTAAAATGTTACTATCCAATAGAAATGAAACTAGAACAGTATGCTTACACTCCAAGTAGAAATGGCCAAACTTCTGCGCGAATACTAGGATCAACGCCCTGAATGATTCATTTATAATGTATTCAATTTCAAATGTAAGAAAATGACATGAAAAAGACAAATTTTAACTGGCAAAAAGAACAAGAAAAAGGCAAATTTAAACTCTAGATCCGAACAATGATAAACTCACTCCACTACGAACTCTTTTCAAGAATTTAATTCCACCATCCCGGAGTCTCCCATCTTGTGCAAACAAGCTTTTCCACCGCTGGGGTGAAAGCACATGTTTTCTTTTCCGGCGTGACCATGGTGATTTATGCCGGCCCCTGAAAATTCTCCAGAAAAGAATGATTCAGTACTGCCTGAGTATGTGAGCATTATGTAGAGAATAAGGCTACAGGTGATCATAGGAGAAATTTATGCTAACAAAAACATACGTAAAGGCTAATATTTTCATATTCCAGCGTGCCACCATCATGGAGGGATCATTTCAAGCCAATAGATAATAAGAATTCAATGCCAGCCTTGTAATTTCATACATTTTATTTATATTTTATATGTTTATTACTTTGAGGCAAAAGTTTTGTTGCGGAAAAAAATCTTGCTTCTTCAGTGCTAAAACATAAAATATTGTTCTTTAACTACACCTCTTTAACATATTTATAAAGAACAAGTCCAAAATATCAAAGCCATGCTGCAGAGCTGTTGCACTTATGTCAGATGTCCTAGAAGGGATGATTAAGCATATCTATTAACAGATTATAACTTCTGAAATCTCCTCACAAACCTAAATATTTAAAAGGGTCCCGAAAATGACATTCTCCAGTCTCAAAAATGGAAATTTAACGAGCTCATTGAATAAACTCTATCAAAGATCTTATTTTCAGCCTAGGATAATGATACAAACAGGATATACCGCAAAACCAGGGTTTGAAATCTGATCAAGATCATTATAAAGTTGCGTTGCTCCAAGCCATTGACCAATGGAGTCTCAATAGGTGATTCGGACTCTCATTCTCCACTGCTTTGTCTGGACTCATATAAAAGGACAAAAGACTCTTAATCTAAGACAAATGATTCACTCAAAGATCTAAGACAAATGGATCGTTCACCAGAACTAGGCGATAGAAAACACACAGTCAAGTATTTAAAAGTAAAAGTAAGACTGAAACGCAGATGAACAAACAATTGAGACCCGTGAGAAAAAAACAAAAAAAGTAAGAAGCAAAAACCTAATATACACATACTAGTTGATCAGACTAAAAGATGGCACCAATAGTATGGTTTAAGGATGCTAATGACTTGAAATCTGACACAAGCAAAATAGAAACAACAGAAATCTGGTTTCAAAAGCTCTCAGCGCCGAAAAAACGAATAAGAAAGATCAAAAGAAGAGAGTAACTCACCGATCAGAAGAAGAACAAGAGGAAGCCGGCGAGGAAGAAGTGACAACGAACAGAACCGAACGCAGATGGATCCACGACGAGGATGCAGACGACGAAGAAGAAGGAGAGGAATTCGAAGATGACGAAGACGAATTTTGGCTTCGTTTTAAGGGATTCATCTATATTTACACTTCTTTTAGTGGAACAAAATCGGAATCAATAGCATTATCGTCTACTTATTACTTGAGTTTATCGTAGCTCTATTCTCGCTTCTTCCGGTTTCATCAGATTCCTTCACCTACTGGCACCACAGAAAATCACAGCCACAAGAGGCACCCCGGGCAAGGCCGTGAAGACAGCCGTCAAGGTAGATTGCGTCGCTGCCCCGACATCAACGAGAACGGAGGAGAGCCGCCGATGGAGAAAATGGTACTGTAGACGCCGACGCTGGTAATCAAGTGAGTAGATGCAAACATGGAGGAGGAATAAGGGGGAGGGGAGCAAAATTACTGGAATACCCTTACCCTCCTCCTCCTACTCTTTCTTCTTCCTCTTGAACCACAACGAATTCTTCCAGATTTTCCCGGAGAATCAAACACGAAAACCAACCGCTTCGGTTTCTTTTGCTTTTGCACTTTGATTTTGTCGTGGGAAAGGGCAACTCTTTATATCTATCTCTCCAGATTCTAAGAGAGAGAGAACACTGAGAGAGAGCGGCGAATGAAAGACTAGGTAAGAATCTAAAGCATATGTTTGCTTTCGGCTTTACTTTGAAACAATCCAATGCGGACAAAAACGATGTCGTTGGCATAAAGACATCAACCTGACCTCACCTTTTTTTTTTTTTTTGGGGAGCTTTGCCCCCTCACCAATCACCATATGGTTATCATTTTAATAACCTTTCTTTCATTTCCAGTCCTGCTAATCCAATCATGGCAAGTGCATTATGAGTCAAAATTTACTTTGGTGAAATAACTTAATTCAATATTTACCCAGCATCATTAAAAATAAAATCAAATGATGCTCAATACACTCATAAACATGAACCAGTATATATATTTTTTCTAAAAAAATATCCTATATATTGTGATGCGATTATGTGAAGATAGAATAAGATCTCTTCAGATGATACGATGCTTTATGCATGTAAAATATTAATGTGTCTATTGAAGATTACCTCACACACTTGATATAAAAAATCCAATTGACTTTTTTAGATGGATTTAAAAATATAAATAAATTCTTTAATTATAACATATATTTTAAAATACTTATATGTATTGTTTGATTAGATATTAATTTATAAGTTAATCAAATTAATTTTTAAACAAATCATAAACATATTAGTTAATTAAGTTATATAATCTTTCAAAAAATATTAAAAATTAATATTTACTAATGATTGAACTAATGGTTAAGATTTGTTCTGGCAAAAAAAGGAGGCTAAGATTTGTTAAATAAAACCTGGTTAAAACATTATTCCTTTTTTAGAATTGTAGCTATACAAAATAATCTTTATAGCCAACGACTACTTAAATCATATAAAACAAATTAAAAGTTAAAATTAGTTATAAGTAATAAATGTGTAAAATATATAATTTTTTTCCATGAAGATGAGAAATGAGAGAGTGAATGGATAGGAAAATGTAGGAGAGATATGCTATTAATTGAAAGTAAAATTTTAAAAAAAAATCTTTAAGTTCTTATACGAGACAAGAATTATTGATTATGGATAGAACCAAACTCATAAAAAATAATGTTGTTTAAAAATAATACCGAATCTGAGTTTAATTACATTGTATTGACAAATATCTACATGACCAAAGATGCGTAATTGTCACTGAAAAATAAAAAAAAAAATTGAATCGTGAAAGCTAAGCTTTTAGCAATATAATTCAGCATTGATGGTAATTAAACAGAATGGCTGGCCTGCCTAGTCAATATTATTTTTATCGATTCATGGAAGGTAAACAAATGTTAATTATTTAATTAGATATACGTTTTGGCTTTATATAATTTTGTGTATATTAAGATATTTGAAGCTGTGTTGTGCAGCAAACAGAATCTCACAACAATAACCAAATGAACAATAATTAATCGGGTCACTCCACATTTCTACCTTGAGATGCCACGTGCTCTCTTAATTAGCATTTTTAAATTACACCGCCACTGCCTCTTTAGATTTGTCTAGAACGTTTCTAAAAGTCAAACGTACATTTAATAGTGCTTTTTCAAAGAAATAAAATAACCTCATTCACATATTTACTTCGACTTATCCAAAAATACTTCCCTATCGTGTTTTCAAACGACCGTTATGTATAAGGAATGCAACCGAAGAAGTCAATTCTTAAATGTTACAGCACATTGGTAGCCAGCCAACACAGAAAGTCATTAATGCGCTCATATATAATTATATTATTAATCCTATTTCTGCAAGTGTATAATAACAGCGTGCAATAGGACACGAATTCTTGATTTTTTTTAATAAGAATATTTAATAGTTTCATTGAGTATTACATATTTTTTCATATATGTTTCAATTTAATAAATATATATATTAATATTATGTCTGTTTATATTAGAGGTGAAATCTACTTTTTTTAACGTAATTTATAAGGTAAATATGTGAGAAAAGTTTTGATACTTCAGTTTACGTAAACTAATTTTTCAACGTTAATACAAACAGGGTTTTAATGTTGGAATTTATTGTAATTAACAAGGGTAATATTGAAAATAATTTAAATTTTATAACAAATTTGATGTTTTTAATTAATTTTACTGGTACGTATCAGAATGCTCTTAAAATAAGGATACGAGGGAGGGTTGGCTTGTGAAGTGGTGGGAGTTTTGTAAATGAGTGGTGCAATAAATGATAATATCCTACACTTAATTCAAGTATCATTGGAAATTATTATTATTATTATTATTATTATTATTATTATAAGACCAGGAGCAGCAATGGACGAGGATTTTGGGTGATTAATACGAGTTTCTTTTAGAATAAGCGAGTACAGCAATATTTGTTTGGTAAATTGCCAAAAGTACTTATAAGCACTTATAATTATGTTCAACAGTGTTTTTCCGTAAAACGAGACAATCTCCCCCACATATTTGCCTCGACTTGTGTAAAAGTACTTATAAGTACTTCTCCACTGCGTTGCCAAACGGTTAATTGTCGACACATAGAAATACTACAGTATTTAAGTTGATCCATATGTCTGTTGAAAAAATTAGTTCAAATCTCTCAGTTAATGAAATGTTATGTTTTCTAGCGGCATTAGACATGCATTAGTATACAAAGCAGGGACATGGATTAGATATCCATGGTGAGACCGACGTACAAGACTAGTTAACGTAATTATTCATAATTAATGTATGTTATTTTTAAAAATTATCTAATTTAATTATCTGCATTGGACTAATACATCTAAATATCTAAATAAACTAATATATTATTTTTATCAAACTAATTTTTCTAACTAATGAATTTAACGATATATATATAAGTATTTTAAAATATATATTTTAATTAATTTATTTACCTTTACAACGACAACAAAAACAAATTTTTGTCTCATCCTGTGAGGTAAGTTATGTGAATAACATAATATCATTGTGTTTTATCGTAATCTAAATGTTCTTAATATTATCATTAGTTAAAGAAAGTGAACAAAAAATCCAGCAAGCACTCGGTGTTGAATACGATCGTGATTCATGAGATGTATGAGTGAAGATACACATGTACCATTCTGATACCTCACGTATTGAGAGGCGCAAAGTATATGAAAGAAACAAAAGAATCAATATGTATATATATAGATCAGTACATCAAATCATGTTATGAAGTTTTTAAGAAGATATACAATTCGCAAGAACAATATAACTCACATAGCAAACTGTATGTAATCAATCAACTAATTACGAGAAGATATGTTTAGTTTATATACATCTAAATAGAATCAACCATATGTTCTTATGTATAGATATGTAAGGGCGGACCTATTTAGTTCCTAACGGTTGTAACCGCACCCCATGATTTTCAGAAAATTAGGTATATAAATGTGATTTATTTTGCATCCACTCATTTGCTAATTTTGAACATACTGATTTTTTGCTCAAATTCTTTTTAAAAGATGCTAAGAACAAAACTTACTTATCTTCTCAAAAAATAGTTTGCATCCCTAAATCAGGGCCATGAGTCCGCCACTGCTTATATACATACCGCAGGACCTCATCATGAACGATTAAAAACTGTTTACAAATTCTATACAATAGGCTTATTTGGTTAGCCCGTTTGAGCAACTAAAATCTATTCATGCGCTTACCGAAACAAAATTTCTCTAACATATTTACCTCGTAATCTATGTCCGTTCTCCCAACGGGCTATTCAAACAACACTAATATAAATATGAAAAACTACCAACATTGAACATGAATATTACCGGTGGTAGACTCAAAACCATACCTCAGGAGGTTTAAGATAAGTAAGACTTACTATTAATATGTTTTGAAAATAATTTAAGCAAAATTTTTGTAGGTTCAAAATTAGCGAATGAGTGTGTGCAAATTAAATCATATAGTACTAACATATGCCTAATTTTCTGGAAGTCAGAAAGTGCGGCTGATCCCACTGACTAGCATGTAGGTCCGCCTACGAATATTACTATACATCTATTTAGATCAGTGGTAAAAACTATATTTTTTAAATAATCTGTAATTTAAAAGGTAAGAATGTAAAATAACTTTTATCTCGATTTACATAAAATTACTGATATGATGATTACTTTAAAAAAAGTAAAATTTAAAGTTGGTGGGAAGCAGTGATGATAATTACTTGTTATATAACGTGACATCGGCTTTCGCGTCAAAGAAAGAAGATCAAATCCCCAAATAGCAGTCAACATGTATGGGCGCCAAGCAATTCATTTTTGGATATCCAACAATACCAAGAAAAAGTAAAAACGCGGGAAACCAAAAAGAAAGAAAAGTAAAACAGAGGAAATGATATAAAGAGATCAAATTATATGTTGACAGAAAATAATTAGACACGTCACATTAAGCATTATCGTAGTGCAAGCACCTTTTAACCGTATAGGTCTCAAGTTAGGATCTGAGATCCAGAAAACACTACTAGAAGAACTACTCTTAATTGGAACAATTAATAGTAGAATTTGACTTTTAAATCATGTGATCAACAAATTAGATTTAATAAAAGGGGTAAGTTTCTCAAGATGGTGTGGATCAAGATTCAAATATTGTTGAAAGAGTTACTCACATTTAATATCTAAAAATATCTTTAATATGATTACCTGATTCAACAAAAGGATGCATATGGTTAGAAAAAATAACATATATATCAATCAATTCACATTTTCAAAATACCTCAACGGGATTTTAGAGATAGTGGGATTTAAGGATGCATCCGTAAAAGGGATTTTTTTTTACATAATGAAAATAACATTTAAGCAGAATTTTTTTTTTCTTATGAGTCTTAAATATGTATTATAATTAATTATAAAGAGAAAAATAATCAAAAGAAATTTATAACATACGATATTTAAAAAAAAAAGATGATCGAATTTCTTTCATTGGACCAAAAAAATACAGTAAAATGACCACTGATAACTTCCCATTTTTCATATAATTTGAGATATATTTTAATGTATTTGGGGAGTTATTTGTGCAAAATTAAATGGTTTATAAATGATTTTGATAAAATATGGATTGATCACATGATTTGAGGATTATATTGCAATGATATTAATTTTAGAAATATTCAGCAGTAAAGAAAAGAACAAGAATATTTTGTTTTGTTTTATTATTATTATTATTATTATTATTATTATTATTATATTACTTGCATGCACAGCGTCGTTTGTGGGGAGTGATGAAGCTGAACATTTGGAAATTGTGGAGTTGTTGGAGATTAGAGGATCAAACAACGTCACTTTCTTGAGTAACAGAAAGCAGCTTGATCTGAGGGGAATAACTGAATAAAA
>JANTPZ010096895.1:0-18288 GCA_025593235.1 Vachellia pachyceras | reverse complement strand
GGGAATTGGAATTGGAGATCAATTCCACCATGAGTGCATGTTTGGTACAGAGAGTTCCAATTCCATGTGGAACCCAAATCTTCTCAATTCCACCAAAACCAATTCCATCTCAAAACCAAAGATTTGCAATTCAACCTCCACAATTCCATGCTTACCCTCCTGTGTTGATCGTTGGCCGCAGCACGCATCGTTATCGCCATCAACATTCTTCATCGTCATCGCGTCATCGTCTCCGGCGTCATGGTCATCGTCTTCGGTGTCATCGTCATTGCCTCCGGCATTCTTCGTCTCCGGCGTCATCACCATCAACATTCTTCGTCTCCGGCATCATCGTCATCAGCATTCTTCATCTCCGGCGTCCTCGCCATCAGCATTCTTCATCTCCGGCGTCATCGTCTCCACGCATTCTTCACCGTCGTCATCGCCGCCACGCAACACAGACTTGCAGTCATCGTCTTCGGAGCAACACCGATCAGACCGCCATAACCATTCTTCACCGTCGTCACTGTGGTCACCGATCAGACCTCCTCTCTCATCCTCTATCCCTTCTGCTGGTGGTCACCGTGGTTGGAGCTTGACGCCGACGCCGAAGACGTCGCCTGCTCGAGGTAGCAGGCGAGAAAGAAAACTGGGCAGAGATTGATTTTTTTTCCAGGAGCAAATTGATTTTTTTAAACCAAGGGCATTTCAGTCTTTTACTATAAAAATCAGGTTCCATTTCCATGTTATACCAAACGTACTTTTAATACTCATTTCCATCTCCATTTTCATCTCCATTTCCATATCCATCTCCATTTTCATATCCATCAAAATCAATTCCACTGTACCAAACGAGGCATTAGTGTCTTCTTCGAAGGCGACCAAGGATTATTTTATGCACCATTACTTTGTTGTGCCTGTCCTGTTCACATCTTATTGGGCTTGTTTGCAGCTCAACTGAAATGTTGAGTGTTTTGAATTGAATATGGACCTGTGGCCGGAAAGGTTTGGTTTTAGGGATGGCCTGCTCTTCCAAAGCGTTCCAAAGGCTTTCAAAAGGTTCCTTTGTTCGGCGACTGTGTTTGGGTTGGTGATCCTGAGGGAACAAGTTATGGTGTAAAGAAATTATATATATATATGTATGTATGTATATATATGATGTGGAGAAATACGTGTATTTTTTTGGTCAAAATACACACACACACACACACGTATATATATATATATTTGTGTTCTACCCAGAATATTGCCATTGAAGCCAAAATGACTATATATGAACACAAGTACGCAAGTCCTTTACGCCACCCCTAATACAGGTCATTGGTGTCACGTGTCAATTGCTCTAAACGACTATGGTACCATTAGGTACGACACTATTTTACTTCTCAAAATGGTCTATGACAATGTGTTGCACCATTTGGACCGTTTCATGCCGGTCTTCCTTGGACTCCAGAGGACTTGATCTTTCCAATATCATTTTCTTGATGGATTTCGATACCCCTATTTTGTATAAGTTCATACGTGTATATTTTGCTTCATCTTAATGATTGGAAAATTATTGAGTTAAAAACTAGAAAATGGATTGCCAATGAAAATCAGTTAAGCTGTTAGTAATGTTTTTTCATACGTGTATATTTTGCTTCATCTTAATGATTGGAAAATTATTGAGTTAAAAACTAGAAAATGGATTGCCAATGAAAATCAGTTAAGCTGTTAGTAATGTTTTTTCATACGTGTATATTTTGCTTCATCTTAATGATTGGAAAATTATTGAGTTAAAAACTAGAAAATGGATTGCCAATGAAAATCAGTTAAGCTGTTAGTAATGTTTTTTCATACGTGTATATTTTGCTTCATCTTAATGATTGGAAAATTATTGAGTTAAAAACTAGAAAATGGATTGCCAATGAAAATCAGTTAAGCTGTTAGTAATGTTTTTTCATACGTGTATATTTTGCTTCATCTTAATGATTGGAAAATTATTGAGTTAAAAACTAGAAAATGGATTGCCAATGAAAATCAGTTAAGCTGTTAGTAATGTTTTTTCATACGTGTATATTTTGCTTCATCTTAATGATTGGAAAATTATTGAGTTAAAAACTAGAAAATGGATTGCCAATGAAAATCAGTTAAGCTGTTAGTAATGTTTTTTCATACGTGTATATTTTGCTTCATCTTAATGATTGGAAAATTATTGAGTTAAAAACTAGAAAATGGATTGCCAATGAAAATCAGTTAAGCTGTTAGTAATGTTTTTTCCATAGTCCAAACCGTTCCCCACGGCTAGATATGGCTACAATCTAGCCACATGTAAGGGGAAAAATTATTGAGAGAATTTATTCAGTTTTTAAGTACGAGAGATAATATATGACAAGTGTCAATGCTCATTGGGAGTCAGAGATATGATTTCCCTTCTATGACCTGAGTGCATTTCTCCCGAAAATGTTTATCCCTCCATGCATACGCTGCACAATCAAGCTACAGATGATTCATCTTGGAATTCAGGTTAAATTTACTACAGATAATAATTCAAAGGTTAAATTTTTGGGAGAATTGAGGGGTAAAGTTTCTATTGTCTTAATGGTAGAATAGGACATGTTCTTTGCATTAATAAGCAATTAAGTTTTCTTGATATTTACATGTATGTTTTTATAACATGCAACTTAGTTCACACAAGGGTGTAAAATGACATGAAATTTTTAAAAATTGCAAATGTAATTGACTTTCAACGTTATGCAATTAAGTTTTCATAATATGTAAGTGATTTTATATAAAGGTGTAACAGACAGGTCCATTTTACAATTAATATTGCAACAAATGATATAAAGATACATGATTTATCTCCCATTCTCCCTCAATTTTAATAACTTTTCTCAATAATACGACAGTTCTTCGCATTTACATGTTTCTACAAAAAGTTCAAAAGAGACGGTCATGTTCTTGAATTCAAGCCTCAACTTATTCACAAATTCATGTTGAGAGATTCATTTATTACAACCAGGTGTGTGAGATGTAATTTTGGTAAGGGTAAGTGACACTTTTCAATCTTATTTGCAAAAAACATATAATTTGGGGTCAGGAAGATTCAATTGCCAGTCTTCTACAAATATATCATTTGGTAGGATATTCTAACCAACCGGTCATTCCATAACAAACGATAAATTGTCAATGTGGAATAATACTCCATTTCTGTCATTTTAACTTAGTCACACCACAATTTCCTTGACAAGTTAAAAACCGCGTTTTAAAAGAACCGTCCGATAATGACCCTTTGTCATTTGCCAGGTAGTTTCCAAAGCGTTCAAAAGCCGTATTTTTTCTTCTTATTTTTTTTGCCAACGCCGTATTTTTTCTTCTTCACTGTACTCTACTTCACATTTATACGTCAAGGAGAGAATGATTTATTTAGTTTCCTTAATAAATCTTCTCGTTCAATTTTTTATATAAATACATAATTTTAATATTAATTTATTTTGAGTTGAATTTATTTTGGTATGTTATATGGATATTAGACAGGGATATAGTTAGAAAATTGTTGAGTTTTAAGTATTTTCCATCAATGTGAAAGGGAACGAACAATTAAAGTGTTGAAAATTAACAATATTCCTTAAATTTAAACACGGCAAGAAATCCAACTTGCTCTGGTGCAAGAAAATGACTTTAAAAAGCCAGTACTTTCTCTGCACTCTGAACTTAGCTTGAGAGAAACAACACAAGAATCGGTGCCTATGGGGAAGAAACTTGATGCTCTGTTTGGAAGGAGCTTCAAAGCCACAAAGTTCATCCCACTGGTTAACCTTGCCAATGCTCGCCTTGCTGTTCTAAAGAACCAAAGACAAACACGATCCAAACAAGCCCTTCTTGACGTCCTTCAGCTCCTCCAACTCGGTCACCATGAACGAGCTCTGCTTCGAGTAAGATACAGTTGTGATATGTCTTCATTGTAGTTCGAAAGAGCTTATATTGTACAACTCATATGAGTATATATAGGAATACGATCCTGTTATATTTTTTAAGTGTTGTAGTAGTTCTGGGATTCTAAAGAGTTTGATTTTGTTTTATTTACACCCACAGGTTGAGCATGTGATCAAGGAGCAAGATATAATGGATGTGTATGATAAGATTGAAGGATACTGCAACCTCTTGATCGATAGGGTTTATCTCATTGAACAAGAAAGGTTGGTTCACTTCTTCTGAGTTTTTAAGTGGGACTTACGGCTTGAAAAGCTAAAACTATTGTGTTTCTATGTTTACATGTGTGAAACTTTTAAGAAATCGAACGACTTTGGACTCCTCGACTTAGAGAGGACTCAAAAGTGAAGCATATGATGATATTGAACTGATGGTTGTTACCGTGTTCTTTTTTTTTTTTTTTTGTTAGAGAATGTCCTGAGGAGCTTAAGGAGGCAGTAGCAGGTTTACTGTACGGAGCATCAAGGTGTGGAGAATTTCCAGAGCTTCAAGAGATTCGTGCAGCTTTGACATGTCGCTTTGGCAAAGAATTCACTGCTCGTGCTGTTGAGTTACGCAACAACTGTGGTGTCCATCCACAGGTATTTCTCTGTTTCTGTTTTACTTTTCAAAAATATGGTTAATATTATTGTTGGTCCTACAATTTCACAAGGACTTGAACCGAAGTTTAATGACATTAACAAAGGAGTTTAAGCATTGACAAAATACTCATATGTTCCTATTTACAATGCAAAGAAAAAATGTTTTATTTAGTTTTATTTATATGTCACTTCGTCAAATCTTTTTATGGCAATGTACAATTTTACTTTTCATTTATTATGTGTTGACTTTTCTCTTATATTATAGTGAATATTAAAAAGAGATAAAGTTGAAAAGTTATTGAATTTTGATGCAAAATTACTTAGATTGAAGATTTTCCTTATATGTTAAATATATTGGAATTAACTTATAAATATGACTTAGAGAGAATACGGATAAAAATCAAAATTCCATTTGAATAAACAGTATGGGCCAACAATACAATAGCATTAACCCTTAAGAGTAAGTATGATATTGCCATCACTCGTGCTGGTCACCAAGAACCCTCAGCCTCTACATATTTTAGGTTTGATATTTTTACCGAAGCATATTATTGTAGGTGTTTTCCAGTGTTAGTCATTACTGCTATTAGCACTGAATCCATTTTCATGTTGAAGATATCAGATAATGTATTGAGGTTCTCTCATGAAACGGTATATGTTCTTTCGTAATGGACTATCATCTTCTGCTTAAATCAAGAATCTGACGGGCAACTCTATTTGACACCAAATAGAATAATAAATTTAAGATGAAATGATGTCAGAGTCAATCTCATCATGCAAATTGTTAGTTTTACAGCTTTTAGTAGAGAAGTATTTTCTACCGTTGCTTGACGATGACCATTACACTTTATACTCCACTTGGTTTTAACTTCACACTAAAAGAGGATTACTTGGTGCTCAAAGTGAATGCCAATCAAAAGAATAGAAGACTCAATGTGTCTGATCAAAGATCATCATGAAGCATCCATTATTAGCAGTGGATGTAAACCAAGTGTTTATCATTCTAAAAGGCTTGAGATCCTTAATTTACAATCTTTTTCTGTCAAAAGCATATAAACTTTTCATATTTGATTCAAGTAAATCTCTTTCTTGCGGTATACTTCATACCCTTTGATATTTTTCTTTTTTTTTCTTGGGATACCTGTGTAGATGGTCGAAAAGCTGTCAACAAGGATGCCAAGCCTGGAGAGAAGACTGAAGGCGCTAAAAGATATTGCTGCTCAGAACAGTATTGTTCTGCAGCTTGAAGAAGCTTCTTCCTTATCATTTGAGGTATACAAACTAGGGTACCACTAACTGATATTGCAAAGCTTAAAATAACCACTTACGCGTGTCGGAATCTGATGTCGATCAATGCAGGAACAATTGGTTGCAAAAACACAAAACCAACCTGAACCTGAGACCAGGGAAAAGCAGGACCTGAAAATTTTACCTGAAGGAGCAAATTTTGGTAGGTATTCTGATTCCTTTAAGGCTAGAGAAAAATACAAGGACGTTGCGGATGCAGCACAGGCAGCTTTTGAGTCAGCAGCATATGCAGCATCTGCTGCTAGAGCAGCAATGGAACTCTACCGGCCTGAACCATGTGACGACGACGATGATCCGAGTGTAAGAATTTTATTAATTACACGCAAAGTTAGAAAAACCGGATTGGGCCATTGCACGGGTGAAACTCAGTGATTAATGGATCAACTCGGATATATTATATTAAAATAATATAATTTAGCCAGTTATATTTTGTTTAAAAAAATTAATAGGTAAAACTTATAATATTATTTTATTTTACTTATATTTTAAATTTTTAAAGTTTAATTAAATATGAATGATAAAAAATATTGAGACAAAATGAATTACTTTTATCTTATTTTCTCATTAGTAAATTTGTTTAAATTGAAAATAGAGAATTAAAAGCTAGCTTTATTACTATATTTGTTTTTAAAATTAACCACATCCTCCCATTCTAATTTCACTTTTGAGTATTTTAGCCTTTAGGTGTTTTTTTAACCAAACCAATTTGATTGGGTCAACACGGTTTGACCGGTTAATCGCCAAACTGAATTGGAATGATGATCAATTCATTGCTTCTGGTCTAAATCGGCTAGTCCGATCCCCTTTTTACATTGATTATAGGTTTATATATGCTTATTAAAAACATACTGTTACATGATCCCGTTAATGGATGATCCAACTACAGCTTCATTGGATTTTTGCAGTATTTATTTGAGCATCTGTGATGACATAAATCAGTACTTATTTGAGCTTCTATGATGACATAAATTTAATAGCAAATGTTCATATGCTTCTAATATGTACTACTCTTTGGCAAAAAAAAAATGTACTACTCTATTTGGTATGAAGAGTTTATCTGATATATTAACCTTGTCATACTCAGAATGGCACTAGTCCTCAACAAAGAAAATTATTATATGAGCATGATCCTGTAAGAGCTGCTACATCTCAACTGGAAAGCAAGCAAATTCTCAGTGAAAACCAAGGAGAAGACGAGTCTGACAAGAGTGCAGAGATGCTAGGAAAGCAAGAAGACTTTTCAACAAGTTCATATTCAGCTCATGAGATTCTGAAGGAGAAGAGTGTGATTGCGAACAAAGAAATTCGGGTTGAGGATGAAACTCAAGAAAATGAGCTACCTGTTTGTGTTGGCATGGAGGTTGGAACAAGCTCTAGCCACCGAATCCCAAATCCAGTGTCAGGATCTAAGATGCAGAGCACACCACATTTAGACTTGCAGAAGAGGCCACTTTCTGTGCGGACTAGACATGTACGGACTTACTGAATTCAAATCTTCAAGTGAAACCACTAGCATCAGCTGGCTGTGAGCAGAATTCATGAGTAATTGCCAAAACGATAGATTCTTAAATAGTTACCTGTATCAGCTTGTGTACCAGAAAATTATTTTTTTGATATATTTGCAAGATAGATTTTTTATGTATAGAAGCATAATTATTTTGGTCTCTCATCTACTTGTTCATGGAGTGAATCGTCTTACGATATTTTCCCCCAAAATATATGGAGCATTGGTAACTATCCTGGATTTCTTAGTTCTAGCGGTATCCTTTTCTGAGAAGACACAGGCGATCTCTGAGAAAAGATACGTAATAGAAGTAAATTTCCACGAATGGGTTAAGTTCCACAAATTGGTCTTCAATGGAAGACACCAAACCAATCTTTGACCATCTTTTTACTATCCTGTAATAATGAAAACGTAGAAGCAGAGAATAGAGGATTTCTCGCTAGAAGAAGCCATTAAATCCGAAAAAGGACATAGAAAAACGACGACGTTGTCTGTCACTTCCTCAATATGCCCCTGCCTGAAATCTAGAATTACAAAAATGGCATTCTTTTTGCATAATTATCTCTACTGGGTGCTCACAATTCAACCACGCAACGCCTGAGCTTCTCTGCTCTAAAGTGAAGACGACGACGACGACGATGATCACGACGACGTTGTCCCGAACTTTGCTCTGCAGCAGCTATGTCTTGCTTTCATCCAACCCCTGCACTGCAAAATGTTCACTTTATCCTCAATTGCGTAGATTTAGACCTCTTGACAACACCTTAAGTTTATGTACAAAACCGCTCATTCCCAGAATGAAAGATGTCAAATCAAGGACCTTTTCATGCCACGCTACACGCCGGAAACCTACAGTCTCAACCGTCCCTTCAGGCGATGAGGGCGATGACAACACAAGAAGAGTACTTCAAATAGTGTTGTGGATTGCTGAGGGTATCTACATTGGATGGCTTTTCCTGCTTCCTTTTGCCCCTGTACGTTGTACCCTTTTCAATGCTTTGCCTCACCTCTTGAGTGTTTGGCTTACAAACTTGGCTTTAGTGCTTCGAATTGTGGCAGTGAACCTGTAATTGAGAAGCAGCTAAGTAATATTCGTGGGAACTGTATCGGCTAGTTCTCACTGCCTTACCAATATGTTGGTTATTTGTTACATTTTAAGTGGAAGTTTTAAGTTTCATATCGTCATGAAATCTGCACGGCTGGTGAAGGAAACTAATGTTTCTAGTAAATTGCACGTGAACATTCTTCGTCTTCCTCCTCCTTTTCTTCACATCTTTTGATCCCCATGTTAGTTACATTGATAAAATTAACTGTGGTCTTTAGTTGACAACTTAAGCTTTTGGGTTGGAATAGTGCTGGATATTAGTTAAGCTTTTGAGTAATACTTGATAGTCTAAAGGAGGTATAGAAACCCAATTAGTCTTACTGGACAATGACAATGGTCATCTGGGCTTGTGGTTGTTTCAGTATCATCATTAGATGATTGAAAGAAGGCGGTATCTTTATTTGTCTAATATTGCGTCTTTATCTGTGATATGATGATTGACTAAGTTACCCATGTGGTTTTGTTGAGAAAACTCCGCCCTTCCTCTCTTATCTTGTGCTGGTAATCGATATGTTATATGTTACCATGACTTAATATTCAATGTGTTTTGACTTTTAATATATGATACAGGAGAGATTGATTTGACTTTATCTTTTGAAAAAAAATGTGAAAACTTAAATTTCACTCGTAACAGGGAGATCCTGTATGGGCCATCAGTAAAGACACAATAAACTCTCTCGTGGGCCTTTCTCTCAATTTCTTTTTCATATTGCCTTTCTTAAACTCCGGTACGTTTACTATGTTTACTTACTTCTTCAACCTAATATAGATTGGTTGCTTTTGCTTTCATCTGAGAGAATCTTGAGCCATATGAATCTATGAACCTTCCATTGTCATTTAGAATGATTAATACTTGACAATTAATTTATTCCTTTTTTTTGTCAAACTACTTCCTGCCGTAATTGTATAATTATGTTTGTTAATAGATTGATTTTGGTTTACTGGGTTCAAATGAGAAAGATGATCTTATGTGATTTTCTTGTTGGTTTGTAGAGATGCATACCAGAGAATTTCTATGATTCTGAGATAACATGTATATTAAATGTTACTTTTGTTCCTTTGTCAATTTAAATGAAAAACAATATGTTCTCGGGTGCTTAAATGAAGCAGGATCAACAAGTACATGATAAGGTTTTCTCTTGATTACTGAAAAGGTCCTCCTTTGCCTTTCTCTCTCTTAGATGGCCCTTTTGGAGAGGGGATGATTGCTTCAGTATAGCCACAGTTTTTTAATATGATATAAATATAAATACGCATGCACAAATTATATATGTAGAAGACCTATGTGTTGTAGGATTAGTTGGTGTGCATTCTGTTTAATGTATGGGGTTTTCAAAGAAAGAACACTATGTTTATCCTTACATTATATTGACTTCTGCAATAAAATTTTTGGCAGAGTAGCTGGCGTTCATGTGATGGAAGCTCCAGTTCTTCATCCTGTAAGCATCGTTGAACAAAGTTAATAATTTGATTCATAGCCAATAGAGCACACTCAATTCGATAAGAAAAACTTTGTTTTTGATGTTGCCAAGTTTTGTTGCTTCAGATGTCTGAAGGACTATTCAACTTTGTCATTGGCTGGACATTCATGTTTGCCCCTCTGCTCTTCACTGATCGTAAGAGATTTAGATACAAGGGATCTCTGGATGTCCTGTGGGGCCTGCAGATGTTCCTCACAAATAGTATGTTTCGTACCATTTTCTTTTCTTAACTGGTCGATTCCCATCTCCCCGTATAATATACTACATCTGGTTCTTAATATAAGAGATAGAGATTATTAGTTAAATTAATTATTTGTAATAAATAAGAGTTGATTTTCTGGAAATGTCTCTTTAATCATGGTTACACATGGATGGAAACACCCTTAATACAGGCAATCAATAAACATATTTTAAGAAAGAAATTGATTCATTCATAGCTGGCAAGTAATGCGACTCTGGCCCGGGCCGGGGGGAATTAAGTAGTGTGATAGATCTTTATTATATACAGTGATGCATTGATATATTGATTTAGTGGCAGCAACCAGTTTCGATTTCTATGTTAACATTCAACAAAAACGGCTGATAGGCACTAGCGTTATACTTTCTTTTTAAAAGCAATGTTTCTTCTTCTCTTCCTGGATATTTCCATGCATATAATTAAATTGCTTCATGAATCACCGTAAGTTTCTTTTTCAGAGAGCAACATCTTTCAAAAATAGGAAAAATTAGCTTTGCGTCTTGGCTTACTTTTAACCCTGTTAAAATATCTAACGAAATGAGAGATTGTTTGTACACACATGTTACAGGATTTCCAAAAATTATGAACTCACTTGCATTTAAAAGCTTGTGGGGGGCGTCTTTTCCAATTGTTACCTGTGATTCTTTTGACAAAGTTCCACCATATGTGCTTTTCAAATAAACTTACAGCATTGTTCATGATCATCTTACTGCAGTCAGTTCAGAACTAGACATGAGATTTTACTTTTTGCTTCATATATCATCCAATTACATTGCAAGTACATATTATTATAGTTGTGTTTTTCCCTTGTACCAGCATTTTTGATACCGTATATGGCTATCCGATTGAATGATGACGACAATATTCGAAGCGAACGTTCACAGTTAGGCACTGTAATGACAAACGGGGCTCCAGTTGTGGGAATCATTGGTGGGGCTGCATGTCTTCTATCTCTATGGTGGGCTCTATTTGGTAGAATGGACGCAAATTTTGGAGGCATAGCAGAGAGATGGGATTTCTTGTTGAATTATCTTGGATCAGAAAGGCTGGCTTATGCATTCATATGGGATATATGCCTCTACATCGTCTTCCAGCCATGGTTGATTGGAGAGAATCTGCAAAATGTCCAGGAAACCAAGGTTTCTGCAGTTAAGTATCTTAGCTTTGTCCCTGTGGTTGGCTTAATTGCTTATCTTCTTTGCTTGGATCAAGAAGCAGTATGATCTACTTGGAAACTTATTCGATATAATTGGTCTCCAAGTTGTAAGTAAACAAAGTCATTGATGAAGAGATATGTAAACCTGCCAAGCTCATTACATACTTGAAGGCTTTTGCTTGATTGACTTGGTTTACTTATAATGCTATTTCACTCGAGAATTTCTGCGGTTCAGGAATTTTTTGTTGCAAAGAGATACATTTATATAGATATATACCCCTATATTTGCATTCAACATTCTCTGTACTCCTTGAGTTAAAGACATTTCTGGTCTTGTACCCTAATGACACCAAACGCCTACCTGAAGACTTTTTTAAGTGTGAGGTTGTGAATTTAAACCTTATGTGGAGAGTAGTATGAGCTATGCTACTGATCCAATTCTTAATATTAGACTCATTTTGTAGTTCAATTTTTCATTATAATGGACCTTATATTAAGGAACAAATGGGTATTAACTTTATTATTTGCGATTTTTTTTTTACCAAAATCGAAGTGTGCATACTTTTCACTGTGATCCGAGAAAAAAAAAATTCTGTTATTAGTATGAGTAGGATTTGAAGAATTTTTGAAACCAAAACTTCTTCAAGTTGCACGCCATACGTTGGATAGAAAAGAAATGTGCCTGCAGAATCTAATGTTAATAATTTCATTTATGTGGCAAAGTCCTGTCAGTCCTTTCAAAAACCAAAATTTGAGCATACTTAAGCATGTCTAATTAGTTCATATTAGTAACTTCGTTTATGAGCTTATTTAGAATTAAAGGTGGAAACTACTTTTTTTTTAAATGCAATTTACGATTTACAAGTGTGTAAGATGAGTTTTCTCTTGATTTATATAAAAATATTACTCCAACACCCACACAAACACAGAAAGACCCAAATATTGACAAGAGTATGCATTAATTTAAATTCAGTTGATGAGAATTTCTATAAACTTGATGCACATTTGGTGTTAAATAGTTAATAACCCAGATAAGAGGAACATTTCATAGTATCCCTTCAATGTCATTTACGGTTTATAAAGTAAATATGTGAAATATGTTTTATCTCGATCTGCATGAGTGGTGGGGTGGGGGTTTTTGAGTTAGATTTTAAAAAATAGAGAAGTGATTTCAAAATTTTTAATGGGAGAATCTTAAATAAATTCAATCAAAATACACAAATTCTAATTTAGGCATACACTTTTATCAAATCCCTAATAATGTCTATAGGCATTATTTAGTATTTTTAAATTTTGTAATTTTACATTTATACCTTCTTCATTTTCTCTTTTTTTGGTCTAACACCTTTTTCTCTTTACTATTTTTTCGACAAGATCTTTTTTTTTGGCATAACACCTTTTCTCCTTTATTTTTTAATTTTCTTGAAAAGTGCTTGCAAGATAATTATTCTTTGTCACAATAATTACTAAAATGTTCACATATTTTTGTTGTTCGCTTGTATATTAAAAATAGTGAAATAAATAAAAATTGAATAGAATAGTATAAAATTCAGAATAAAATAGAAAAAATTCAAAAACAAAATAACAATATACATATTGTTGTTTAAAACCCGAACCAAACCTGACAGCGAAAGGAGAGAAGACATCAATAATGCCCCGTTTGGTACACGGAATTGTTTTGTATGGAACTGGAAGTGGAAGTAGAAGTTGAAATGGAAGTGGAACTGGAATTGAATTTTGAATCATGTTTGTTAAGTTGGAAGTGGTAAAATATATTTTTTAATCAAAATATGTATTTATAATGCAAAATACCAAAATGCCCTTATACCAAAAAAATCAACCACCCATACACACAGCCACCGCCAGACCGTCGGCCACCAACCATTTCGAATTCACTGACTCACACATCCACAGCCACCGTCTGTACCAGTCAGCCACCATTGTCACCACCGTGGTAGGTCGTCAGCCACCATTGTTGCACCCATTTTACAGGTCCACCAAAGAGCGTTGCAGATTGAGGGATAGCAGAGATAGAGATCGTTGCCGTCACTGAAGGAGGAGATCTAGAGACAGAGATCGTCGTTGTCGCAGATCGAAGAGGGAGAGGGTGAACATGAAGCCTTTGTTGAAGAGGAGAGGATGAACTGAAGGTTGAGATCCAGAAACAGAGATCGTCTTCGTCGATGTATGTCGAGAGACAGAGATCGTTGTTGTGGTTGTTGTCACAGATCGAAGATGGTGAACAGGAAGCCGTTGTCATCGCTGATGTATGTTGAGAGACAGAGATCGTTGTTGTGGTTGTTGTCGCAGATCGAAGAGGGTGAATGGAAGTCGTCACCGTGACAAAGTCAGGTGGCCGTCGCCGTCGCCGTCGCCATGACAAAGTCAGGAGGTCAATGCGGTCGCTGTCATTGACTGAGTCAGTGAGTGGAGAGATGCTGGAGAGTAATGTTGTCAATTAAAAAAAATACATGAGGGTATAATAGTCCTGTAATTTCATTTCCAAGGAACTGATATCAGTTCCATAGGTATTGTTGAGAATTGATATCAGTTCCATGGAACCATTTTTGACTTCCATGGAACTCAGTTCTCACAAACCAAACAACATAAATTTTCACTTCCTACCTCAATTCCAATTCCACCACTTCATTTCCAACCTACCAAACGTAGAATAAGTCAGTCAGTTAGCTCGTAACGAGAGTGAGAATTGAAATCCCATAAAGAAAGGCTTTCTTAAAGATTTTTCATTTTTGTATAAACCTTCATACAATTTTTTTACAAAAATTTATGAACAAAACATCAATTTATAAGTTAAGGTTAAAAGAGAAATTATCACAATATACTCTCAATACTTTGGAAAGTTGACCTAAAACTAAAAGTTGAGAAACAAATAATTCAAAAAGTTTAATATTTTAGCGTTAAGGTGACGAGAATTTGTAATTAAAAATTTACTACACATACCTTCAATTATTGTTTTAATGACAAAGGTAATATGATATTTTAACAAAAATAAAAAAAGATTTATCTATAGGCCTTATTAGAGATTTGATAAAAGTGCAGGCCTATATAAGGATTTACAGCTGGATTTAATAAAAAAAATTTCATTTTTAATTGATTTTTCTTAATTTTTTATTATACACACACTTTTGTTCAAAATTCTATAACCCACTTGTTCAATTTTTTAAATTCAAATTTCAAAAATAATATAAAATATTGTTTATAGTGTAAATTGTACTAGAAATGATATCTTATATTTAGAACAGAAAAGCGTAATTTAATTTTTTTCCCGGCCATGAAAATCTTTGAAATTTTTTTTGACTATAACCATTGATTAAGATGTGACATATTTAATAAAAAATATAATAATATTTAGATGATTAAATTGGGATGCTTATTCTAATTGGATTAAAAGAAATTATCTTTTGATCAGTCAACACTTCTTGGAGGTAGGTTAACACAGCACAAGTCAATATTAGTCAACAACGACAGAGGACATGTACAACATTTTACAAGTATAATTAATTACAACTACATTTTAAGGAACTCAAAAATATTTTAGTGAATTTGTAGGACCGACTTGTAAATAAATTTCTTGTTTGAAACATGCATAATTGTTATATTATGTTCTTCCAAGTCAAGGTATTATACTAAACATAATTATTGATTTCTATTTTTGCTCGCTTACTTTTAATTTTTCCTGTTATTATTTTTATAATCTAATAATCCTTAATTTTTTATTCAATAGATATATTTCAAGGTTCATCATCTTTGGATCATATTCATACTATATATATATATATACACACACTTTTTTAAAGAATTGAGTAAAGGTAGAAAATTGCATGTGACAACTCATGTCCGAAAATAACATTTGGAAGCTTTCATTCAAACTTGCGGTTACATTTGACTGACCAGTGTTTGAAAATAACGTAAAAGCAACCGTAAGTACTTATCGAAGCCAGACAAATATTATCTGGAAAATGCTTTTCGAAATTATTTTATAAATATTTATATTCTATATATATATATTACATAACAAATTAAAATAAGTTACATTATTTACGATTTATAAACAATATGATGGTCAGTTATAAAGTAATATGGATATGTTCATAAAAAATAAAAAAGCCATATTATCAGTATTTACAACTTGTCAATAGTTTTATGATATATAATATTTAATAGTATTTCGAATTTGTATTCTTAATCCGTAAATCTGTCAAAGGAATAATAAGTTTTAACTTTGATTTTAAGTTTTTAACTTTGATTTTACTCAAAAGCAAGCTTGGTGCTTTTATACATGTGTGTGTATATATTCAACAAAATTATAAAAGATGTGATTGATATATTTATATTTTTCTTAAATTTAATTTGTCTTACTTATAAATATATTTATAATCTAATGTTACATGGAAATTTTTAAAAATAAACCTAATTGCGTTAAGAATAAAGAATTAAAAATGCATTTTTTAAACTTAAGGGATTAAATTTAAATTTAACGTAAACTTAAATGATCAAACATGTATTTGACCTATTATAATTAAGAAAGAATTCCAATTAAATCTAATTGAAACATCAAAATCCTGATTAACATCGATTCTAAAATCTTTAATTCTTAGCATTCTTAGGGATTTTTTTTAATTTTTTAAAAGACCAAAATACACCTTTTAATTGATCAACTCTAAGTAATTCCTTTATCATTTTTCAAAAACTGATGATTCCTCAAAACAATTTATCACCTAATCTTTTATTTGAGATGTTACCTCAAAGAGCAATTGGATGCATAATTCTTTACTTATCTGTCAAATACTAGTTTTCAATTTTTAGTCAGACTTCCAACGATACAGTGATGTAAGTTCTAACAATTTTTCTTTTAATCTGCCAAGGCCACAAAATATATGTGCTATCATTGAAAGCGTAAACACCTACAATTTCATTGATAAAATTGATTGAAGGAAAAAGGAAATGATTCATTCTCTTGCATTACGAACTGTATTATTTTTTTTTTTGAACAACAAACAAGCAAGTGGGCCCTTTGATCCACACTCGAAACCCACCGGTATCTGACATCTTTTTCTAAGTCCTTGGCCTTCTTTCAACAGGACCAGGTAATCCGGGGAAACCTACTAATCCAGAGCGAGGAATGCACGTGGCGCACCCTTTAAGTTGCTTTACACCAAGGGTGGGTTACCTCTACCCCCAAACGTTGCTTCTAGAGATCGAACTCTCGACTCCTGGGGGAGTGTCAGTTGCACTGACCACTGCAATCTGACGCTCGTGGGTTACTAAAATATTCTAAAAGCATCTAAAACACAGTTTAATTATAATAATGAACAATGATTTATTCAAAAGAATCCAATTGAGTTAGCCACTGGTTTACCTTTAATTTTTCTTTTTAACTGTATGGGGTATTTTGGACTTTCGGTAAAATTAAAAAATTATCAAAAAGGTCAAAAGGCCTAATTAAAATTGAAAGCTTAAAATGTAGATTTGATATTTTAATTATATTTAATAAGATGTTGCTAAAGTGAGAATTTTGTATTAATTTATATGAAAGTTGTTTTTTTAAGTGATGTTCATGTTAGCCTCAAACAAAAGCTTGGATTAATGATTTTAAATTAATCATTGGTTACCGTTTACCAAAGTTGGAACGCAAGTCGTCTCCATATTTTCCCTTATTTTTATAGCCTATTGGGTTCCTTGAATTAACAGAAATGCAATGGACAGAAATGTAATAGAATGAAAGGATGGTTACAAAACATTTATTTAATACGCTATTATGGAATTATAAAACAAATTTATATTTTATCTATAAAAAATGTGAAATAAAATTTTTAATTATATTAAAACTAAAAGTAAATTTATAAATATATAAATATTTATTTATAAAAGATAGAAATACCCAAAAATTAGTGTGTCAAACAATTTGATTGCTTCGTGTAATCCCTCTTTCTATGTTATTGAACCAAACGCGGGGCTATTAGAGCTTCTCTCGTTACGTCCTTCTCTCTCCTCGCAGAGGCCGTCCGAGTTCTGGAATCCGAGGCGGCCGGTGGGAACGCAGTGCGATCGGTACGGTGCTTCCTACTTGTCGTTTCCCTGATTCGTTCTTGGCAATGGGTTTCTTTCATTTTCTCTATATTTACCTAAGATATCTCCACTGTCAATTGGACTTGATTGAATCAAATCCCCTGCTTAACTGCAAAGTTAGCTGGGAGAGGAGATATGAAGCTACTAAATTTTGATGCTTCATGATCTGGGCTTTTTAGGTTTTATTGAAATCGAAAGAACATATTGCCTTGACGGGTTTTAAGAGGCTCTGCCTTGTGGATCTATATACTTTAAAATGAGGCTTCCTACTTTAATTTTATGATACCTGCTACTTTGTTTACAACCTCGAGGTAGTGCGAGGTCTAATGACCAGAGAATTCTAGATTTTTATTTCCCTTTTTTTCTGCCTTTAACAGCCATTCTAGCTTGTGTATTGCAACACTGGGTTTTAGCCTTAAGTTTTTGGCTTAATATTTTCTCCATTTTCCCTTCCTTTTTTACTTTTGGGGTCCTTTAGATGTTGCGTGCTTATATCATTGAGTTGGTTGCTTGAGAGTAATGGTAGGGTATCTGGAATCTGCGTAATAATCTAATATTTTTTTTGCAGAACTTATGGCTATGTTTGATGTATTTCTTTTCTAACAATGGATTAAATTGTTCATTCTGCCAGATAGCTTGGAAACAAAATGTCTATGGTTGATGAGCCGCTTTATCCAATATCAGTGCTTATAGACGAGCTAAAAAATGATGACATCCAACTAAGGTTAAACTCCATTCGCAGGCTGTCTACCATAGCACGTGCTCTTGGGGAGGACCGAACCCGGAAGGAATTAATTCCATTTTTGAGTGAAAACAATGATGATGATGATGAGGTGCTCCTTGCAATGGCAGAGGAGTTGGGAGTGTTCATACC
>JANTPZ010096894.1:0-45420 GCA_025593235.1 Vachellia pachyceras | reverse complement strand
CCTGGATTGAACATGTTGTCACCCAATTCTAAATCTACAAGTTTCTTGCATTGATACCAAATGGAGGGCATCTCGCCAAATAAATTATTCTCATTAATATGTAATATTTTAATATTTGGAAGTCCAAAACATAAATTTGTTGGGAGGCTCCCAGACAACTTATTTCTGGCAAGTTGAATGTCTTGCCGCACCGAATTGTTAAATAGAGAGATTGGTATAAAGCCTGAAAGTTGATTATTTTCAAGGTATATTGTGTGTAGCTGTTGAAGATCTCCAATCTCATTCGGAATGCCTCCTTTGAATGTTAAATGACAAACAATATGTATCAATAACATAAACCTTTATTACTTGCACAATAAGTATAATCAAGAGTACCAAGTTGTCATAACAAAAAGATCAAGTTCATTGTTCAAATAATTAATATATACAGTGTAAATATTGAAAGTGACAATAAAAAAAATAATCAAATTAAATACTAAAATTGTAAAAGAAATAGTCAAGAGAGTGCACCATTTTACAGGATTTTTTGTTTGCCGTGCCGGGGGGTGTTTGCGTATGTAATGTGTGACAATTCTAATGAGCATATGAATTTTTGTATTGGTGTCTACAATGTGACATCACTCAATCTAATGTTACATTTTATGTCGGCATTTTATTGAAAAAACTGTACAATACTTAAGCATGACATACATGGGGAGAAATATTTACATGTTATTGTTTTAGATCCAATTAAAATATTCTCAAGTGTCCATTATTATGGATCTCATGTTCCATAAAATTTTTAAAAATCTTTAAAGAGTTTTCGTCATCTTCAAATTATTTATTGTTTTATATTTTAAATGTTAAATTTTTTTTTTGGTGAATGAACATTACGAGGTTGAGCCCTCTCTTGGGGTCTGCCTCGAGCCCCCTTCCACTGCCACATACACAATTATATAAAATCCTACGCCACCTCTGCTCTCACACACTACGCCGCCTCCTTGTCCCATCCCTACACCTCTAATCCTTCTCCAACCTCAATCGCTACTCTTATTCTTTCATCCATTCATTCAAGTTTGTTAAATTCAAGTAATCACGGTATTATTTCTCTTTTTTCATAACTCATGGTAATATATGCTTATTATAAAAAAATAATTAGAAGAAATTTATCAGATATATGATTCATAATAGAGAATATTTGAAACATTTTCATTGGACAGCGTATGGATGATATGACACTATAGAAATATGTAAGTATTTTTTATCGTTGAAAAGTTAAGCTGACAATGTTGAAAAGTTAAGCTGACAATGTTAATAAATATGATTATTTTCAAAAATTACATTCATTACTAGCTAAGTCTCATGTAGGGACAATTTAAGATCAATATCGATACGACAAAAAATATTTTTGATGCAACTGATAAAGGGATTATTAACATGAGACAAATTTATATTTTTATGAATTCATTCAGTAAGACATGCACATTTTTTTTTATAAATAACACAAATATATTCTAAATAAGTATTAATACAATCTATAATCCCTCAAGATTTCTCTTATTTTGATTTTGATCTCTCAAGTGGTTCATATTTTTATTAAATTATAAAGATCAATCTTTTAAATGGAATATAATTTGACAGACTAAAACTAATAGTTTGGAATTTGAGAGATTAAAACTAAAATGAAAAGAACCAAAAATTGGATTGAAACTCTATTAATAAAGCACAACAATCGTACACATTTTTTTTTTAAAAGGGACAACCGTTTCATTTTGGCTTGGCTAATAACGATAGAGCAAATAAATTGGCTAGGTGTTTCGATGACAAATTTTGATGGATTTTGAATTTGGTGGATTAGTTAATTATGAGAAACATCTATATATCATGTAATTTGTATTCATCTCAGTCAAGAAGCAAGAGTATGATTTTCTTCATTTAAGATTAATTGGTCTCTTGCTTTTTACCATTTCTTTCAAAACACAGAAAACTTATTTCTGTAACTTAAAACTTTTTAAAATAAAAATTAATAGTAAATAAAAAATTGATATATAATTTAGATTACCAAATCAAATTAAAGGTCCCAAAAATATATTGCTTGTAAGGCTTACCTATTTTGAAAATAAAAAGGCTTTAGAATTTTTTATTAACAGAATAATAAAAAATTATTTTCAAAAGACTAATGATGATGATGAGCCTTTAATTGCATCCGTTTCAATTTTGTAATAACATTATAATACTCATTCGGTCCTAAACGTAAAATCTAATTTCCAAGTTGCACTGCAAACTAAGTTTTAGAAGTAATATTTGTTTTCTCACAGTATGACTTTACTTTTCAAAAACTGGATGATGAATTATTTTTTATTCATAAAATAATAACATAAAAAATGCCAAAAAAAAAGAGAAATGCACAAAAATAAAAAAATTCAGATAAGCCCAGATTTCTTGAAAACATACCTGACAAATTATTAAAAGACAAACTTAATAACTCAAGTGAAGATAAGTTGGAGATTGTTTGGGGGATGATTCCTGAAAGCTTGTTAACTGCCAGTCTTAATATCTTCAAGCGCCGAAGTTTTCCCATTTCAAGTGGAATAATCCCTTCGATTAAGTTAGCATTCCAATCCAAAATCTCCAACCTCGACAAATTGAATAGAGATAATGGAATAAATCCATTAAGACTATTATTTCGAAAACTCAAGCTTTCAAGCATAGATAAAGCTCCTATCCATGGTGGAACTTGTCCATGCAAGTCATTGTAGCTCAAGTTGAGTCTTTTCAATCTATGCAATTGTACCAACTCTTTTGATATTTGGCCGTGAAAATTGTTACAACTGAGATCAAGTTCCACAAGAAACGAGAGATTTCCTATTTGTGAAGATATGATGCCTTTAAGACTTGAGTCACTAAGATCCAAGGAACTGACCCTTCTATGGCGAGTGTTGCATCCAACACCAACCCAATCACATGGAGAAGAAGAAACAGACCAGTTAGCCATGAGATCGTGTGGATCCACTGCAATAGATGCTTTAAAAGCAAAAAGTGAAGATTTATCGATGTTGGAATCCATAGCACTCCATACTTGGGAGGTAATAAAGCAGTGAAGCAAGAGAAGGAAAACAAGGGAATGAAGTTTTTCCATGTTTAGCAAATCAGTTACAGCTGCAAAGTAGGGAGCATCCTGGAACACAAATTTATACTTCTTCATATCCTTATTGTACACGTTAAAAAACCACTACAAAAAAATGTAATTATAAACCACTAAAAAAGAGTTGAGATGTGATAGCAGAAGCAAGGTAGAAGATTCAACATTTTTTTCATAAAACGTCTCACATATCCTTCCAGACCAAAAAAGGGAAAAATACAAAAAACACCCATCTTATATATATGGGCCCTTCAAGGACCCTTAACTTTATATTATATAGTTTAAAATATAGTTTACAAATCATGCACATACCCACATTGCAGCACTTCCTTATTTGAATTAAATTTGCCACATGAATTAAATAAAATCAAAACAACCATATTACAAATTATATAGATTCAAAGAGACGATTATAATTTCACCGAAAAAAAAAGAGATGATTATAAGTTTTTTTAATTATGCTAATAATAAATAATATTTTTTCCATAATTTTATTTTTAAAATTACTTTTTATTTTTTATTTTGTGACAAGTGACAACTTAAATATCGCTTAATTAATCAATATCCAAATCAATTACAATTAAGAGATTATATATGTAAACAAACTGATACTTGTGACAGAGAAAACTGTAAAAAGGCAATATAAAACATGTATAAGAACCTGATTAGTTAGTAGCTAACTCATTGATAAATATTATTTACTCAATGGAATATGACTCATCCAAGTCCAAATAAAGTAATTAATGTCGTAATGTAGATATCTTATATTCTCATAGCACCCATTAAGGAACTATGACTATATATGATAGAAAAATCGTGAGTGATGCAAATAATAAAATGTTATTTGAAAAATAGCTGGCAATTCATAATGACATAGGCAAAGTGACAAAAAAATGTGTGGTCTTTAATTAATTTCGCATCACTTTGAAGACCACGTTATCACTACTTTATTCCTTTGTCCTCATACTTGACTTGTAAGTTGGGATAAAATAACGGTAGACTTGACTTAAAAAAAAAAAAAAAAAAGCTTACAGCTGTTAGAGTATTTTGTCACTTCACCTATTGTCAGCTTTCTTCTTTTATTGAATTGAAATACTCATATTTAAAGATTTTTCTCTTGCTATCATATTGAAATTTCTAATGCTTACATGTAGCTATCACACCGTACAGTCAGACAAAATATCTAATTGACTAATTTAAGAAGATTAAAAAAATTAAGTAAAATAGTTAACTATAACATATACTAAATCCCAAACTGAAATGCCAAAACAGCTTATATGTACTAAATTGGAATTTTAGAATATTAATGAATTACCTCCTTATCCCTCCTACTCCTTTTTACTATAACATATACTAAATCCCAAGCTGCTAGAATATTGTGTATTTGGGATAATATCTCTTTCTATTCCCTTTTCAATTCATCACTAATCTACTCAACACAAGTAATTGATTTATCCAACTCTTGGTGGAATTTAACTTCAGCCTTGCACCAGTCTTCATCAAATTAGATAAATAAGCCTTATATTTAGAATGGTAATAGAATATTAAATAAACAAAGGCATATTGAGTGAGCAGACTGTTATTGTAAAAAAAAATCCAAAATTGATTGTGCTCTCACTAAATGTTTCTTGACTAATGAGAGAAATTCTCTATTTTTTTTGTGAAAAAAGATATTCTCTAATCGCTATTTTGCTTGCTTATCATGAGGTTAAAAATCACAATCGAGTAAACCAATATAACTACTCTAACAAATTTATCTTGTATACTGTAAATCACAATAAAAAGTTATCTTTAACAGCCATCCAAACATACCCTTACTATGTGTACACACCGAAGGACCCTAAACAAATTTATATCTTCCAACTATTTTCTCTATTGCCAGTTTTTGTTTTAAATTGTGATGCCAGTGAGAGATTTTGTAGCTGTGGAGATATGAAGCCATTAAAACCCATGTCATATCCTGAAATAGGGCATTTATACTTCTCCATGTCCAAATTTTTTTTGTCCCCCATCCGGTTCACCGCAACTTCGTTCCAATTAGTCCGGACACGACCCTCGTCGTGCACCTGAAAATCGTGGGTGAATCTCCCAACGATGGCTGATGCATACACCATGACTCGAACTAGAGAACTTACTTAAGTTGGAACAAGTCGCTTACCACTTGATTCAACTAGCTGTTGGTTCTCCATGTCCAAATTATACTCACTAAAGAATCACTAAAAGCAACTGTGACTATAAACGACTCAAAAAAAAAAAAGATAAGATACATTGGCAGAAGCCTCAACCTTTTTTTTTTGCAAGACATCTCATATATCCTTTTCTGGCCAAAAGAACCTAAAAAACACTCGAATTCGTGTTGTGTACGCCCCTCTCTTTGAAAAATCGTTTCTAGGTTGAAAGAGAATTTTTTTATATAATATAAATGACCTAGAAGATTATAAATTGTCAGACGCATGGCGATCGAGACAGAGATAGTGGGGGAGGAGGATGATAAATCCAAAATCGAAGGAATGAACTCAGAGTGGTGGACACGTGTATGGATATGGTCATCTGAGATGCCTTGCAGGAGACATCACGTATTTTGAAACATGGTTCAGCTCAATTAGCAGCTCCGCCGCCCATATATCAGTTTTCTTCAGATCATCACGTCTCTTTCACAACACCTTCCTTACTCTTACAATTTATGATTATTATTAATCCAATCACATTGTTCCACCTGTTCTCATTTCCCTGCCTTCGATCACTTTGTTTTCCTTTATTTTAGGCCACCCCATCGTCCTTTAATTTCTCATCACTCCTTCCATGCGTAATGTTCTTTAAATACTGGAATTTTCCAGACCACCTTGATGATGAGAGACCTGATCTTTCTTTGCCTTCGTCCTCACACTCTTCAGCTGGACTGCAAAATGACACCCCCGCCATCTAAAACTGTATCTAGCTTAATACAACCCAAATCCCGGTTTTTTTCCCACTTTCATTCCATGCACAATGGACATCACCAGAGAGGAGAGAAGTGAGACATATTTGAATAACAGGAAAGCTGGAAAAAAGATATGTAAACTACTCTCTTGATTCCGGTGAGATTATTGAAAATGATTTATACATAGGGTTAAGGTGCAATTTTAATAATAAATTTTTTTACTATAATTGAATGGCACAATTAAGTTTTAAAGGAAGTAAAATTACATACTATTTTTTCACTCGGAGGACCACATTATCTCTACATTTCATAAGCTTGTGGCGATACTTTATTCCTGTTTATATCCAAAGTCTTCGGACGAAGATTCAATGTATTCTATCCTTTTCAAGTAATAAACAGTGATAGAAATTAATAACGCCAAGCTTTTAGTGGTGCAAGTGCACGAAAGGTGCCTTGTGGTAACACTAACGTGTGTGTGTGGCCTTTAATTAATATCCAGAATCTTCAGTATTATATCCTTTTCAACTAATGAATAGTAAGAGAAATTAATAACAACAAGCTTTTTGGTTGTGAAGGAAATTTTGTTATTTAATTCTTAATATAAGTACTATTGGGCCTTCAAAGATTCTTTGTTCTTTCATTCTTAATATCTTCGTTCATTACATTAAAGGTGAAAATTTCAAAATTAGGACCATAAATTATTTCCAAAAAATTAAATTCTTTATAAGTTGATGCGTCGAGTTTGGAATGAAAATCTTGAAATATGAAATGTAATACTAAAAGCAAAAGAAATAGCGTCCCCTGAATTAGTATGGATTAGATGTACATTCCTATAGTAATATTTATAAATAAAGAGAATATATTTTTATCTTTTAATATAAATTAGCATAATTCAATATCATTAATCAATGGTTAGTAAAGTCTGATAGACTTGAATTATAAGCTGGCAAAAGAAAAGAAAGAATCAAAAAATGACTTGACTAATAAGCTTACAGCCATTACCAAAAAAAAAAAGTTGCACTCATGCGGATTTTCCAGCCGATTTTAATCTGCAGGTATAAAGTTCATGAAAATTTACTGTCAGTAGTAACAAGTATACTCTGTAGTAATGCGTAAGAAAATCCACAGGTAATCTAGAAAAAATTAGAAAAAATATCTATGAATTTAGCAACATTTTCCAATATCTTACAAGCATCATGATCACACAAAATATATCATTTGCAAATTTCAAAGAATAGTGTATTTAAATTACCTCAAACAAGTCTTAATTACAACAAGGTATACAAAGTAATCTTCAAGGGAATCAAATCAAATCACTATACAAAGGATTTTTGTAAGTACGAACTAAGGGGAAAAATACATTCATGACTGCTAGAAGATATTATGATCATCACTATACACAAAAGAATCTTGAATTTCCTGGTTGGCTACATGGCTATTTACACGACGTGATTGGATAATTTTACACGGGCAGACTAAAAGGAAGAATCCACTATTCACTTTCATCCCTGCATTGCCCAAGCAAAGCGCAATTTCGTTTACATATTTGCCAATTAGTCACAACTTCACAAAATATTCAATTTCATAATCAATTCATTTCCACCCGTAATTTGCTATATCATATGTTGAAAAATACTTACAAGCTAAACTTCCAAGATTTGAAGTTGGAATGCATTTTATTTGAGTTTGCTGTATAATGAATCAATCCACAAAAGAAGGCAACTACCTGCAATTAGAAGTAAACATTTAAAAAATATATGGTGATTAATGGCAAGCACCTTACTTTTAATCAATGGTTTCCAAAACAGAAGGATGAAAGATAAAGAGATTGAACTTACTACCCCATCCCAATCAGATTCAACTACTACCCATTTTCCATAACCGGTAATTAACCAAGTAAATTGATTTCAAAGCATTAGTTTCTTAATTAGTAACACCTACAATTGAAATCCAGCTTATGCATAATTTTTCACAGGTAAGAAAAAATATATACTAGTAAACATTGGAACCAGCTTCCTTGAATTCTAAACTTCCATAATATTATTCTGCAGTAAAAGATAAGAAGTTAAGAACAAGCAGCAACAAATAGTAAAAGTAACACTAGGCATCTAGTTCTACATGATTAATTAATTCTATCAATACATTTTAAGCATCATCTTGCAAATTATCAGCTTGCACAATATGACAATCTAAATACTTTTGATTTGACCTCATCATTTCTTCTCTCTCTCCTTTTTTTCCGAATGAAGAAACTGAATTTCATCAGCTTAATTCAGCAATACAAGAAAAGAGAAGTAATTGCAATCCCTGGGTTCCAACAAATACCTTGCATCACATTCAAGTTCAATTTTCCACACGTTAAATGGTTGAGGCACACGAATGGTCTTGGTTTCATACATGGCTCCTAAACCAAGAGCCTCTCCTTCAAACATTGATGGACCAATACTCCTAACAGTGTTCCAAACAGACAAAAATATTAATATAACAGAGGATCTAAAGACTTGAACGGGATAAAACATATGAAGCACACGGTAAATGACATTTGAAAGCCAAGGCCCATCAATGTTTGAAGGGCCCTGTCCCCTGGGGGGTTGTCAGAATGTCCTATACCTGTTTGCTTTAACAAAAAAAGAGCCAGCATCAGTGTCATACTAGCAAGATTGATACAGCCTCACCAATAGGACTGATTCTAGTTATCTGTGTAGCTTTTCCTTCAGAAAGAATCCACTCACGTATTGGATCGTTGCCCATACTAGCAGCTGAAAAAGAACTATAAATTGATGAACCAAATTTTCCCCCTCTGAGAAACACAATATTTATGACCTCAAATAACTCAAACAGTATGTTAAATTTTAGCAGAAAGTCATCGCTGAGCAATGCAGCAAACTCTCATCTTTGATTTTTCAGACTAAGATTGCACTGTTACAATATATGGTTAGGCCACCTCAACTAGACCAATTTGCTTCAATAAACATTCAATTGACCACAAACTGTCGAAACATCGCATTTATAAGAAAATGAAAAGTACAAAGTTTCTGGGACCGTCAAAATGATGCCTCCAGTCGAAAAGAACTTCAAGAAAAGAAAACCATGACGCAACCAATTCCAAACAAAAGCAACCATTTGACAAACTAAGCTGAGAGCTTATTCTTCACCAACAAAAAAAAAACAGCTGAGAGTTTATTTTAAAAGCTACCAGGAGTAGAAACCAAACAATCCAACAATTCATATGCCAAACTTTATATTTCAAGAAAAATAATAAAAAAGGCATGGCTAATGTCCATTTTTATAAATCAAGAGGAATAAATCTATATCGAGTCTTAAGTATTAACACAAGCAACAACCTGCTTGCGGCGCCTTTGCAGTTTCCCCTTTGCAGCTTTGCTTGCCCTAGCCCAGTTGCCTTACTGTTAGGTTTGAATTGATGAGATAAAAAAAGCAAAAAAATAAAATAAAATAAACGGGACCAACTCGAATGAGTTCAACCATTTCTTTGCCAAATTGACAGAAGCAAAGAGAATGTGTGGCCATCAAACCCACTGAGAAAACTATCTAATGATCTCACAGAAAAATCAGAGGTACCGGAGGAGCTGGAGATCTTGGAGGTTGTGGAGGAGCTTGAGTAAAGTGTAACCGGAATCAGGCACGGTTAGGAGCTGGAGATCTTGGAGGCTATCTGGGTCGTGTAACTGTGCTATGGATGAAGCTGGTGCTGGCTGAGACGCGACGGATGAGGGGTGGGTATGGCGACGGAGGAGAGTCTGGAGCGACGACCACAGGATTCTAGGAATGGGTTTAAATGTTTAATGTTGGGGATGGGTTTTTAGACCTTTTCAATTGTAGAACACCTGTGGATTATTTCTCCGGGTAAAATAACTGCGATTTTAAATCCGCATATAAATACGTACTAAATTGCTGTGAAAATTTTTCACAGTAAGAATCTGTAGGTATAGTATCAATTTTTTACTAGTGAGCTGTGAGAGTGTAGTTCAATCTCAACATCAAGAAAGTTCATCAATATTAGCAATTTAGCGTGTCCAGTAAAGGGAATGAGTATCTTCGTCTAAAAATAATTATCATCTTTCAAAAGGGTGATAAAATTAGCAAAACACGGATCAATCTCTTATGATATAAAAAATCAAAACATAAATTTTGTTAGAAGAGGTAGTCATATTCGGTGTCCAATAATTATTTTTAATACAAAACTGCATTTACTATATTGTAATACCTATATTTAGCAAAACAAATTATCTTTCAAGTTGTGTCTTCCCGCAACTTCTCTTCGATTCGTTTTGCTTTTTTGGTTATATCTCTTATATAAAATCTAATATAAATTTTTCCTGAAAATCACATAAATGTAACGGACAACAAAATTAGTTACCAATAGATTTCTTAAAATTAAGTTATTAGTAAGTTGTTAGATATTTTATTAATAATTTTCAAATATTCAAGTTAATATTTAGTTATAATAATTAAAATAATAAAATATTTCAATCTTATGGCCCGCGATTTGTAATATCCCAAATTTCGTAAACAGAATTAAAGGCCAAAAAATTACGAAATGATTTAAGCCCCGTAAATAAAGAAAAATATAGAGGAAAATGTTTAAAGGACAGAAAGATTCTGATTGACTAAGTCCCTAGTCTTAAGGATTTTAAGTAAGAATGACCGGGCAAAACGGTCATTTGGCTAAATGACAAGAGTAAAATGGTCATTTTGATTAAAAAGGCCTACGACATAAAATGTCATCAAATAATAAGAACATTTTGGTAATTGGATCAAAAGTCAACAAAAAGTCAAAGTTTACAAAAAAAGTTAAAGTTGACTAAAAATGTCAAAGTCAAACAGGGCAAGGTTAGAATTATGAAAGAGTAGAAAAATGATGGCATTTTGAAAATTATAGCAAAAGTAGAAAAGGTAATGGCATTTTCGTAAATAAGTGGTAAATAAAGGATTTCGGAGTTCAGAACAAACGAGAAATAATTATTTGAGGTAGCAGGAGTCCTCAAATGCCAGAGACCCGAACTGAGAAAAGTTTAGTTGGGTCATAAAGTAATTAATAAAATTATTACCCGGTATCCGGTGCAAGCAGTTTCATTGTACGGAGAACAACAGTGCCTGCAAAGCCCAAAAAAGTATTTTCTTAGAAAATTAATTATGGAAAATCCGGAAAGAATTTTGTGGAACGAACAAGAGCTTAAGAATCAAAGGAAAATATAGAATTTTTTTATGTCCTTAAGTCAAATTGGCTGTCGGAAGGCCGTTTTACGGTGTTGCATGCAAATCGAAGAATCCTGATGAGTTACGAGGGAAACTCGGAGATGCTATGGACTAGGACATGATGCCACCAAGGCAAGGAGGCCTAGGGAATGGTGCCACATGAGAGATAAAGCCTCCAGAAAAATAAAAAGGTAGTTACGCGCATAAAGGTTACTTTACGGAATTGCGTGCCACCGGATCAAGTAACTGATCGGGCCAGGGCCCAGTCAGCCAACCAGACTTGGAGGGCAAGCAAAAGAGCGCCATTTTTAGCAAGGAATGCCAAGAGGACAAGTGGCATAAGGAGGATCAAGTATTTTAAAACTTGGTCACCAAGTTTCTCTCACAACCACACAATTTTTCAAGAGCAAGTTTAATTAAGCTCTCCCTCTCTCTTTCTCTCATTTTGCACGCCACTTTCTCTCTCTCCTTGGGTAGAAAATTGCTCTCCCTTCTCTCTAGAAAACACTCCCTCCCCAAGTAAGAAAAGAATATCCAAGCTTCCATAAAGGTAAAGTATTCTTACAACTAAATCTCCCTCTTTTCTTGAGTTTGCCACTACTACTACCTTCTCTTGAGTTGTTCCTTGAATGAGCCTCCCTTTTTGAGGATAAAGGTTAGGACTTCAAGAGTTGAAGATAGAAAAGAGAAGGTCTTAAAAGTAGTAAATGGTTGCAAACTCTTCCTTGAGAGGTAAAAGACAAATTGTTGGTTGTATGTTTATATGATTATTATACCATGATTGCTAGGGATTTGAGACACTACTAAACCAAACTTATGTTTTATGAAACTTTGTTTTGAATGATGCATGACTTTTGTGATGAATGAAGTGAATGATATGAGTATAAAATGTGATCTTGATTGCTATGGCCATATGCATATAAAAATGTTGTTTGAACATATCACATGTCACGTGCTCATATGTTTGTTAAAAGATTGTTACATGCATATTCACAATACTTTTGTTTAGCTAGTTTTGCTATTGGGATTTCAAAATCTCATTATCCAACTAACCATGTAGGTGCAAGCACAAGCAAGGGTAAGGAAAAGGTTCTTGATCCTTGAAGATGATGATGCATATGCTTGCTTGTTTTGTGTAAATATGCAAGATACTATTTTTCTTTGAAGTAGCTAGGGTTGTAACCTAACTATAACATGAAGAACATATGAATATGGGATGATGCATGCATGATCATGAGCTAAGAAGGTTAAAGATGGATAAGAAACTAATCATGCATGTTAGAGTGTTTTACTCAATCTTGATTTTTGTATTTAAGTAATAACAGTAAGTTACTCTCCCATACTTTAATCTATGATTTAAGTGGGTGTTGATTTTGATCTAAATGTAGGACCTTTTTTTATTTTTGTCTATTTTTCCCCCTAAATTACCCTATTAATGCTCTTTCAATAATAATAAGTTGATTTCACTATTATCAAGAAATGGTGGGAAAACACAAAACTTAACATCAGCGTGACATCTGAAGGGGAAACAGCTAAATGCAAGAAAGTTGTGTGTGATCCATCATATCTACCTGTTAAGGTATCCTGTTAGATTTCATAAGGGTATTTACACTATTAGCTTCTCTCATATGTTTAATTGGTGATTAGAAATGCAAGTTTTCACAGTTTAAACAGGAAAGTGACATAATTTTTCTCCATGTCTGATAATGAGTTTAATCTTTATCTGCCAATATTTTATTGACTAATAGGTCAAAAGGGTTGGAAAAGTTGCACGAGCTATATGTATTATGAGTCATACTATTCCTGATACCAATGATTCTCACTCAGCACAGGTCATTTTGCCGCAGCAACAACTTGGTTGTAAATCGGACAAATCCTAACCTTCATTGATTTCTTACTTTACAAATCACAAATGATGAAAGGACAAAACAATGGCCTTCTTAGGTATGGAATAATAAAGGACTTCTCTTTTACTCCAAAGAATGACAATGGTGGAGTAGTGAGATAGTGAGACTACTAGAATTAAAATGTGAATACAGATTCATTATGTTATCAATTTCTTATAGATGACAAATCATAAAATTTGATGAGTAAAAATTAATGAACTTTTTAGTTTTAAACTTCTTGTTCCAACTTTTAAGGAACTGAGTCTTTGTATCCATGGTAACTGCAGGTATCTCTTTTGTTGTTCTTGTTCCCATAAAGTTGCAGGAAAAGGACAATAGATTGCTTTTGTCTCAGCAGAAGCCGAGATTGACCAACTTGATGAGGTGGAATTGAAGCCTGGTGTTGGCCTTCTTTGTCCTGTAGATGAGATATTCTATGACACTTATGACAGATATGAAGCTGTGAATGATTGCAAAGCCGATGGTTGCTTCATCTCAACTGTAAGTATACTCTCTTTGAATTATTTTATTTCATTTTTTCCACTTGTATTTTACTTATCCCTTGTGAAATAAGTATGTTAATGAAATTTTGTTGCGGATGGGATTGTGCAAAATAAATGCTTTTGGGCCTTCTAAGATTCTTTGTTCACTAATTCTTAATATCTTCTTTCTTTACATTAAAGGTGACAACTTCAAAATTAGGACCATAAATTATTTCCAAAAAAATAAATTCTGTGTAAGTTGATGCGTCGAGTTTAGAATGAAAATCTTGAAGTCTGAAATATAATACTAAAAGCACAAGAAAAGGTGTCCCCTAAATTAATATGGATTAGATGTACACTCCTATAGTAATATTTATAGATAAAGAGAATACATTTTTATCCTTTAATATAAATTAACATAAATCAATATCATCAATCAACGGCTAGTAAAGTTTGATAGACTTGAATTATAAGCTAGCAAAAAGAAAGAAAGAAAGCAAAAAGGACTTGACTAATAACCTTACAGCTGTGAGAGTGTATTGTTCTATCTCAACAACAAGTGTATAGCAGTAAGTTAATTAGGAAATAACAGTAAGTTACTCAATCTTTATTTGTTTTGTTTAATTAAGTAACAACAGTAAGTTACTCTCCCATCCTTTAATCTATGATCTAAGTGGGGGTTGATCTTGATACCAAATGTAGGACCTGTTTTTTTTCTTATCAGCTCTTTCCCAAATTACCCTATTAATGCTTCTTTAACAATAATCAAGAAAGAAAGAGAGATGGATGAAATTAAGTACGATACTCATCGTATTTCAGAAAAAAAAACATGCTTTATATATATTTATTAATTATTTAACTAAAATTCTTAATCTAATTATATTAGATAGATAAGACTTATATTTAGAGTGATGATAGAATATTAAATAAACGAAGGCATACTGAGTATACTGTTGCTGTATTCAGAAAAACAAAAATTTCTTATGCTCTCACCAAAGGTTTCCTGACTAATGAGAGATATTATCTAGTTGTCGTTACAACACACCCCCCAAAGGACCCCTAATTAAATTTATATTTTTAACTGTTTTATCTTTTGCAAGTTTTCTTCATTTTGAATTGTGATACCGCAAAACTTAGCTTCATGTCATTTCACAATTATGCGAGGTATTTGAATAATTGTCTCTTTGTTGTCATAAGATGTAATTAACTAATTTAAGAAGAAAATCTATATAAATTATTTAATTATAGTATATATTTTATGATATATTTGAAATATTTATGTGTATAACTCTACTGTCGATGAATTTATAAGGAAGACAAATTAGTTTAGAGAAAAATAATAAATATCACTACTTTAAAATAATTTATTAAAAAGCAAGATGAAAATTCTTTAATCATATAAAAAATGTGAAACTACAAAAAAAAATTTACATTTACCAGGAATTAATTTCTTAATTTTCTCAAACTCAAATTTTGTCTTCAAGTTTTTTCTCATAATTTTCAAGAAATGCCATATTCTTGGGTAAAATTCCATTAAAATATTCTTTAGAATAATTTCTCCATTTTTTCTACTATAAAACTATTTTTTTAAAATTCACGGTAACTTTTAAATAATTTTTACATATTTTTTCTTATTATTTGGGGTATTTGGATATTTTTATAATTAAATTTGACTAAAAGGTTTTATTCAGCGAAAAATAATATGATTAGACTCTATGAATATTGAGTAGTCCCTAAAAGTCACAATCAATTTGACTTAGTAAACATTTAAATTAGTTTATTTTAAATGATTTTACGGAGTTCCAAATAAATAAATATATGAGACGAGTTTTAAAATAATTATGTGAAAGTGCTCTGAACATAATTAAAGAATATAAAGATCCACTTGACGAAGATTTTTAAATAATTATGGGTTAAGTTGTTAATTTGTTTTGAAAGTTTTCCCTTTGAAGCAATGTTGCCCTAGAATTTTTAAAATAGAGCAATATTACCCCTTATTACCGTTAAAATATTAACATTCAAAGTCTATTTTTTTAACTGTCAACATTAATTTTTTAATATATTGGGACATCATTGCTTTATTTTAAAACTTTTAGACAATGTTGCTTATGAAAAATTTCCTAGGCAACATTGCTTCTTAGAGAAATTTTCAGGCTAAGTTTCATATTAACCCTAAATAATTTAAAGCTTTCTAATATAAGTTTATATATATATATATATATATTAGATTTTCATAACTTATTAGGATCAAGCTAAATCTCATCTTGCAAAGGGTATTTACAAAACCCTTCATTTTTCTAATTAATGAAATCCTCCTGTAAAGAGTCAAATTTAAACTTATATCTGAGAACATAAATAAAACGAGTGGTTATTTAAAAGCGAAGAGTAATAAATTCTAAATAAAAATACACTGATTAAATTTTGATTTACGTGGTACAAAATATCTTTAAATAACAAAATGTTCTTTACATTTTCTTATGCAGGGGATAACAAATTCAAAAATAATTTATATAAATAGAAGACAAGGATTATTAATATTCTAAATATGGATGGGATAGCATAATCTAAGATAATTTATATGAGTAAAAAGCAAATTTTTATTTATGTTCCTAATAAATACAGAGTAGAAAATTTTAAATAACAAAATCATTTATAAATATAGAAGAAACAAATTCTAAAACAGAATAAATGTTTTAGATTTTCAATATGCATTCAAATTTTGAATTGATTTTTCTTATTTTTTTCCTTTTATCCCTTTCCCTATTAAAATTTTATAATACCTTTTCTCCCCTTCGATACTTAACTCATTAAAATCTTTCTTTTCCTCCATTCTCTAGAAGGAAGTAATGGATTGGTGTCTACCGACATCACACAAGATATAAAATCTAATTTTGTTTGTATATATGTATATGTGTGAATGTGTGTGTGTGTGTATCTTATATGTTTGATGTGGTTTGGAAATAGAAAGAAAGTTGTTATAGGGACCACCCATGAAGAAAGTTAAGTTGATTATGGGTGCATTTGGATACGTGATACCGTTGTAAAAGTAACTTTTGGTGTAAAAAAGGCTTGTTTGGCCAGACGTTTTTGCAAAATGACTTAAGGCCTAAAAGCTCCTTCAATCCAGATGTCAGATGCCCACCACTCTAAAATGGTTCTCTTCTTCTTTGTCAATCACCACCAAACTCTCTTTGCCATGACCATACTCTCCCCGCCATCCGATCATCCTCCTTAGAGGCACTGCTACCACCTGTTGATTTGTCCTTGTGGCCAACTCTGTTGAACCTTCCAAGTCGATGGCCCCTTTTGTCACCACTTTAATACCAATGTCGACTAGATGGACCCTAGACAGTTGGAAGAACAAGAAGGCCCTACAGCTTAAGTAACTTGATTAGAATGAGCTCATTCTAGTCCTCCAAACCATTGAATCTTCCCCTCCTGTTGTGCTCACCAGAGACTATAATGATTGAGAAAAAATAGGCTCAGGCCACCATGGGCAAGAATTTGTTATTTTAGGGATGGGATTGCACTGAAAGCTTTAAGGAATTTAATGCCAATTACATTCACCACACTTTTTGTGGTATTCTTCAGATAGGTGTCATCCTGATGTTTAGTGGCCAAATGCCTGTTATAAATTTTTTCCTTGGTTGCTCCCCTTTATTTTGATACCTATCTTCTTTAACTATTTCAAACATGGTGTACACATTAATTTATAGTTACTTGAAGATTAGGTCAGTCCTTATATTTATATGCATGTTATAAGGGTGTTGAATATTCTTTCATTGGATGAATGTTTTAAAACTTCAGATTGTATATCTTAAGGGTCGAAAGGATAAGGCTTTCCCGAGGGAACATAGACTATAGGTGTTAAGGTTGATTAGGATCTTCCATTAGGCAATATTGATGCTAAGATAAACAATGAATGTTTTCTGTTTCCAAATTCATGACATTTTCCAAAAGTCAATTTACTAAAAAATTACTTCTATTATCGCTTATCCGAATGGGCCTTATCTTCAACCTAATAAGAAAACATGAGTATGCCAAAGACATTTGAAAAAAGATATAAAATATAGTATCTCCTTAAACAATAAGTTAAATTATATATTTAGTCTTCTAAATTTACATTAAATTTCATTTTAATCTATTAAACTTTAAAGTATACTTTTAGCCCTTAATACTAATTCCATTAGTTTCTTAAAGCACTATTCAATCTTCAGATGCCTTGCGATGCAAGAGAATCTAACAAGTAAACTATAAAAATACATAGCAAAATTCATTTCATTCGTATATAGCTTTTCTATCTACAGAAGTAAAATTGGAAAGCGAAAATAAAGGTTCCAAACTTTATACAACCATCTTGAAGAGAATAAAAAAAGGAATTAACTTTATGTTAATAGACATTATTCTTGTAACAAATAAGAGTTCAAAAAAAAAACTAACTTTAGATACAACCAAAACCCAAATGTCAAGTCCAAAATTCTCGAATTTCAAATAATTAATATATTGGATACATGAGACATATATCATCCATATGACATTTTTCAAAATTAAAAAAAATCAAGAGGGTTGAAGATTGTAGCAAATAAAGTTTGATTTGACAAGGTACAGTAGTTCAGTAAATGGTTCCTTGAATACTTTTCATTAGCATGGCTTTATCTTTTTCCAATGACGCCACAACCTCTAACATATTTGGTCTTGCCTCAGGTGCATCATTGCAGCAATTTAAGGCTAACTCAAAAATTTGTGATACATGCGGTAATATATTACCAGTTCTTTGGTTGGCTTCATGCAACAAATTGATATCTAAAATGTCGATGATTGAATGTGGCGTTGATTTGCTAACCAATTCTTTCAAGCTCAAATGTTGACTGAACATCTCATCTGTTGGTTTCTTCCTTGTAAGTATTTCCATAAGCAAAATACCAAAACTATATACATCTCCTTTCGTTGAAACAACTCCTTTTGATCCATACTCTACATATATATTTGAATTACTAAATAATGGAATAATGTATAGTTTCTTCTAACATGTGCATGTACATGTATAAGCATGTTATTTTGTGCACTGTGAGTGTATGAAGCTATAAATAAACATGAGAAATAGAAATTTAAAAAAAAATTAAATATGATCGTTATTAAATTATCACCTGGTGCCATGTAACCAATTGTAGCCAATGTTTTGGTATAAATATTTGATTGACTACCACTTAACAATTTGGCTATTCCGAAGTCACTCAAGTGGGCTACCATATTTTCATCCAATAAAACATTGTTTGGCTTTACATCACAATGGACCGTTGGTGTTGAAGAACCATGATGAAGATACTCCAATGCTGATGCCACATCAATCATTATATTTAATCTTTGCACTATATCTAAACAATAGTTATGGGAGTACAACCATCTATCAAGACTCCCATTTGACATGAATTCCATTATTAGAGATTTAAAATCATCATTTGAGCAACTGCTGATGATCTTAATGAGATTCCGATGACGTAAATTGCATATTGCAGCACATTCAATATCAAAGCTCCTCAATGCTTCGTCCAAGTCTAAGTTAAATACTTTCACAGCAACTATTTTTCCAGTTGAAAGAATTCCTTTGTATACTGATCCAAAACTTCCCATCCCAAGAAAATTACTCTCATCAAATCTATTTGTTGCTTGCAAAAGGTCATAATAAGATATCCTAATTGGTGCATCCAAATTTAAGAATTCTGTATTATTTGTATCATGACTAATATTACCTTTCTTAAACTTAAGAAACATTAGGCATGAAATAACCAAAATGATTGCAAAAAGTATAGGTGATAAGCATTTGATCACAAGCATCATTTTAGTTGAGAAGCGCTTGTTCACCTTTTTGCATGGATGGACTTTTAATTGGGGTTCCCCACAAAGGTCTTTATTCATCATAAAGGATTGAGATGTAAACTTCTGAAATGGCCCACCGTTTGGAATCTCTCCATACAACAAATTATATGAAAGATTGATGTACTTCATATGGATAAGCAACTCTAAGGACGTCGGAATCACCCCAGACAAATTATTTTCAGACAGATCCAAAAATTCAATATTTATCATGCCACTGAATGATTCAGGAATGCGCCCTTGGAATTTGTTATGAGCCAAAGATAGATTTTGCAATGTTTGCAAGCCACCCATAGATGTTGGGATGTTCTGAAATTCGATTTCCTGACAAGTTCAACCGTATGATTGCTCTAAAGTTTGATACCTCAAGTGGAATTGTTCCACTTAATGCATTGGAGGATACATCAAGGATCAAGATATCTTTGAGACTCCAAAGAGAAGTAGGTATTTGAGAAGACAATTTGTTAGAGCTAAAATCCAACTCTCGCAAAGAAGTATTTGTGAGGCACTTTGGAATCGTTCCCACAAACATATTGTTGGCAAGATACAACTCACTCAAATGTTTGATTTGGCACAATTCATTTATGATGGACCCTTGCAATCTATTGTTACTAAGACTTAAATGTTGAAGGCTCTGTAGCCTGTTTATTGTATTTGGAATTAACCCATCCAAATCATTTCTACCTAAATCTAATGCCAACAAGTTTGTTAGATTCCCAAGTGCATTGGGTATAACTCCACTAACTTTGTTCTGTGCTAAATGTAACCAACTGAGCTTAGAAGCATTTGATATGCTGTTTGGAATTTGTCCAACAAATTGATTTTGTCCCAATATCAACTGCTTTAGATTAGGAAGGGCAACTCCTAAATATGATGGGAGAGAGCCAGAGAAGGAATTACCATTGAGGTAGAGCCTTATCAATGCTGAAATGTTGAATATATGAGAAGGAATGGGCCTATTGAAATTATTATTTTCGAAATCCAACTGTTCCAGCTTTTCAAGATTTCCTATCTCTTTTGGTATAAAACCTGGAAACAAAACTGGTGTTGAATAGTTCACTCAAAAAAATGATTAAAAATGACATTTATATAAATTAGATGAAAATTGATATTAAACAGGTAAGAATGATTTACAACAAACGTTTCTAGAGCGTGATTTACCCTAATATTAGGTGCTAAGGGGCTAAGGACATAATGATAAACTCCCACACACAAACTATAACTAGCACCATCTTTATGTAGAATCTTGGAAGGACTAAATCAACTAATTGTGTTTCTAATTTTAATATCCTAAAATTTTTATGTCTAAAATTATCATGAAAAATATTTATTTTATGATAATTGTAATTATCATAGGGTACTAACGTCTATTGGTTATTTGAATTGAATTTTCTTTGTGGCAACAAAATTCCAAATATTTTATTAATTTCGAGTCCTTGCAAAGTTTTATATGATGGTAGGTCCATACCTAAATGTAAGACAGAGAGGAAACAAATATGATTGAAGGGAATGGGAGGGGATGCAAGGGAAGAAAAAATGACCCCTTCTTCTTGTTTGATTTAAAATTTTGGAGGGAACAAGAGCCAAATTCACCTTCAAGTTTTTGGAGGGGGCCAAATTTTGAGACAATTTTATCCCAATACTTTTATAGTATTCTATTAATGGCCTTAAGGGAAAAAATATTTTAATTAATATATTGTAATAAAATAAAATTAAATGAAAATAAATAATAATTAAAATCATATTATTATTAAAGTATATTATTAGAAAATTAATTTATAATGTAAATATATTATTATAAATAAAAATATTATTAAATTTAAAATAAATTAAAGTATTATAAATTAAATTATTACTACGTTAATCATAATTAATTTTTAAATTAAATATATTATTAAATAAATTAAAAATTAAAATTATATAATTATAATTAAGAATATATAATACATATGAATTATAAATTTAAAATTATATTATTAAAAATAAAAATATATTATTAAATTTCGAATGTAAAATGTAATTATAAATAAAAGTATTTTTCCATTTTTAAAATATAATATTTATTTATTTTGAATAAAATTTGATGCATTAATTAGATTTAATATGTGAATTAATATCATACGTAAGGATAAAAAGTAAATTATGGACAATGCTGGCCATGTAATTAGTTACCTCCCAGTAATTACATGTGGCCCATTTAAAGGACTCTATAGCAAGGGATCTTTTGGAAAACATTTAATAAAACTACAAATAAATATAATATTGTGCAATTGATCATGACTCAAATATTAATGTTATAATAGTATACAAAAGCATGCCATTTTTTTAATTTATCAAATAAAGAAGGATCGGATAAGAATTATATTATATGTATGTGTGAAAACATCATTAAATTTTAAATATTACAATAATTTCAATTCATATTTACTTATGAAATTAGTTGCCTCCCATTAATTACGTGTGGGCCATGTAAAGGATTCTATAGAATGTGATCTTTTAGAGAACATTTAATAAAACTATAAATAAATATAATATTGTGCAATAATTGATTATGACTCGAATATTAATGTTACAATATATACACTATTACAAAAGCATCTAATGGTTTTTTTTTAATTTATCAAATAAAGAAGGATCAGATAGGAATTATTGTGTGTGTGAAAACATGATTAAACTTTAAATATTATAATCATTATTTTCATATTAGCTTATTAAAAAACACACTCACACACAAAGGCAACTCATAGAAAGTTGCACATGGTTTTGAGCATACCTGAAAAGGAGTTCAAGCCCAAAAGTAACCGTAGTAAAGATGTGCAATTGCCCATTGACTTTGGAATATTTCCTTCTAAATGATTATCAAAAACAGCAAAGAGTTCCAGTAAAGGGAGTTGATAGCACATCTCTTCTGGCAAATTACCGTTTAAATGGTTATCAGAAAGGTCAACCTCTCTTAAGGAAGTAGTGAAAATAGATTGAGGAATTTCACCTGGCAAAAAATACACACAATTTATGAGTTGTAAATTTGGTGTATTTGTGCAGGTGTGCCTTCAATGTATGCATGAATGAACTAACAATAATCCATGTCAAGTTAATGCTTTGGTTAACTTTAGTATCTATTCTCTCTTCCTAGAATGAATTGAATGCTTTAGGACTCATTCTTTTTTTTTTTTCTATCTTAAGCCTATGCATTTTACGCTTTAAGATACTGTTGATTATGAAAAACCAATTGTGTTAACTAATAAAAATGTGTTAAATTTTTTATTTTCATTTAAGAAATAAAGGTACTTTCAATTAGAAATTTTGGAGATGATATGGAACAAGCTTTGCAGGTAATACATGGAATTTTGGTATAGCATAGAGTTGATGGATGAGTAAAATGAGCATACCTGGGAAGGAGTTGTAGTTTACACTGTTTCTAAATATACATATTTTAAAAAAGTGATGAAGAGAGAGGATGGAATTTCTCATGTTAAAATTTATTGTGAGGAAAAAGATAATTGATATTATACTATTAATGATCCATATGCCTTTTTTTTTTTCATGACGCAAGCATTCATCAAACGAATCCTTGTAGTCTGCTGCTTCTTTTGTTCAATTATACTAAGTTATTATTAACTATATGCAAAATTAATTCTCCGGCAACCTAGCAAATCATTTAGTGTCATTAAGTGGGCTATGGAAAAGTAATTCTTCAATGATATATATATTAGCGCAAAAGAATTTTTATTTTGATTTAAGGACTTAAAGTATTTTTCAATTAGAAATGTTGGAGATAATATTGAATTAGCCATGCTTTTGTGCACTAAATGATTTAGGAGATATATACCTAGAACTATCTAATATACACTGGTTTCTTTTTTCAGGAGGGGACATTTATACAAAAAAAAAGGTTCAATAGGTGGGCTTTCTAGTGGGCCATAATGTGAAAAACAGGCAGAGTAATACCGCACGCAACACACACTCGTAATGACGCGTTGTAGGTGAATGTATTTAACTGCCCGGTCATCGAGCCGACGAGCTCGCCCGTATCAATCCCCCCCAATTATGAAAGGTATCCCAAGCAACTTGACATTGATCAATGTAGGGACAATTGAGTTTACTTGGTCAATAAAGGTATCCCAAGTAATTTTATGTCATATTGCAAAATACCATAAAATTTTTTAAAAATGCAAATGCAACTCACATTTCTGATTATACAACTAACCTTTCACAATGCAAGTGGACATGTCTCATTATATTCTCTAAAAGAATTTATTCCCAATTCTCCTTAGATTAAATCTTATATTGATTAAATTATATCTTCTATTTTAAAGTTTGATTTTGGCCAATATCTAGGAAATTCTTGTTATAGCACCAAACATAAGATTAAGTGAAAAGATCACTATTTAATGATTATGAGTATAACATAATTGATTTCAAATTTGAAAAATAAATTTCGCATAGTTGAATATTGAAGAGGTCTTTGTTAAGAAGAAAATGAAAATGAAGAAATCTAGTAGTAAGCCGACCAAGTTTTGAATGAAAAAAAAAATTATTGCAAATTATAATTTTAAAATTCTTTTTCATTCGAAAGATAAAAACAAAAACATAATAGACACAATGTAATACAATCATATAATTAAAATTCTTACCTTGCAAATTGTTGTTGCTAAGATATAGAAATTGGAGGTTTGTCAAATTCTCAATGTCTCTCGGAATGAACCCTGGGTTGAACATGTTATCGCTCAATTCTAGATCTATCAATGCCTTACATTGATGCCAATTGGATGGCATTTCGCCAGACAAACCATTGTCATAGATATAGAATCTTTCAAGTTTAGGAAGCCCAAAACACAAATTTGTAGGGAGATTGCCGGTTAAATTGTTATTGTGTAAATCTGCACTTCTCAAAGTAGAGATATTAAAGAGAGATGGCGGAATTTCACCTGTGTTTCAATTTGAAAATAAAGAAGATATAGTTATATCAAAATAAGCTAATAAATGAAGGGTTTTGGAATTGATATTTATCCTTAAAAGTAATCTAGGTGCACTATAAAAGAAGATACAATAATAAAATGAAGAAAGCATAGTCATCACTAGGTGTTCTCAACAATATTATTTAGTTATAACTGACAATCCGTTGTAAAACAAGCATTGAGTTCACATACATACAGCACAAATTGAAACACGCTGAAAAGAGACGAAAGAATTCATCCATAAAAACTAAAAACAAACTCGCATTTCTAATAATCCAAAACTATATTTTATTATTTTTTAATAATTTTTTTAAAAATGTGAGATTATGCTTAAAATTACTTATGCCAAGTCAAATATTGATAGACAAATATTAAAAATGAATTTCGTGTAGTTGAATATTGAAGAGGTCTTGGTTAAGAAGAAAATGAAACTGAAGAAATCTAGTTGTAAACCGACCAAGATTAATAATACTAAATTGTAGGATAATTAAACCTAGGCTAGTAAGTTTAATTTTGGAAGGACAAATTTTCCTAGCTCAATAAACAAGTTTTGGATGAAAATAATGAAAAAGAATATAATTTTAAAATTATTTTTTCATTCGAAAGGTTAAAACAAAAACGTAACAAATAAAATGTAATACAATCATATAATTAAAACTCTTACCTTGCAAATTGTTGTTGCTAAGATATAGGATTTGAAGGTTTGTCAAATTCCCAATGTCTCTAGGAATGAACCCTGGGTTGAACATGTTGTCATCCAATTCTAAATCTACAAGTTCCTTGCATTGATGCCAAATGGAGGGCATCTCACCAGATAAATTATTTTTATAAACATATAATGTTTTAATATTTGGAAGCCCAAAACATAAATTTGTTGGGAGGCTCCCAGATAACTTATTTCTGGCAAGTTGAATGTCTTGTCGCATTGAATTGTTAAATAGAGAGATTGGTATAGAGCCTGAAAGTTGATTAGCTCCAAGGTATATTGTGTGTAGCTGTTGAAGATCTCCAATCTCATTTGGAATGCCTCCTTTGAATGTTAATATGTATCAGTAATATCAACCTTTATTACTTGCACGGTAAGTATAATTATGAGTGCCAAGTTGTCATAACAAAAAAGATCAAGTTGATTATTCAAATAATTAATATATACAGTGTAAATATTGAAAGTGATAATAAAAAATTAATTAAATTAAATACTAAAATTGTAAAAGAAATAGTCAAGAGAGTGCACCATTTTGTCGTTGGGGGGGGGTGTTTGCGTATGTAATGTGTAGAATTCTCATGAGCATATGAATTTTTTTATTGATGTCTACAATATGACATCTCTCAATCTAGTGTTACATTTTATGTCGGCATTTTCTTGAAAAACTGTACAATACTTAAGCATGACATACATAGAGAGAAATACTTACATGTTATTGTTTTGAATCCAATTAAAATGTTCTCAAGTGTCCTTTATTGTTGATCTCATGTCCCATAAAATTTTTAAAAATTTTTAAAGAGTTTTCGTCATCTTCAAATTATTTATTGTTTTATATTTTAAATAGTTAAATTTATTTTTAGTGAATGCACATTACGAGGCTGAGCCCTCTCTTGGGGTCTGCCTCGAGCCCTTCCACTGCACATACACACAATTATATAAAACCTACGCCTCTGCCCTCACACGCTACGCCGCCTCCTCCAATCCTTCCCCAACCTCAATCGCTACTCTTATTCTTTCATTCATTCATCCAAGTTTGTTAAATTCAAGCAACCACAGTATTATTTCTCTTTTTCCATAACTCATTATAATATATACTTATTACAGAAAAAGAAAAATAATTAGAAGAAATTTATCATATATATGATTTACAATAGAGGATATTTAAAATATTTTCATTGGACATCGTATGGATGATATGACACTATAGAAATATGTAAGTATTTCTCATCGTTGAAAAGTTAAGCTGACAATGTTAATAAATATGATTATTTTCAAAAATTACATTAATTACTAGCTAAGTCTCATGTAGGGAGAATTCAAGATCAATATCCATACGACAAAAAATATTTTTGATGCAATTGATAAAGGGATTATTAACATAAGACAAACTTATATTTTTATGAATTTATTTAGTAAGACATGCACATTTTTTTTATAAATAACACAAATATATTCTAAATAAGTATTAATACAATCTATAATCCCTCAAGATTTCTCTTATTTTGATTTTGATCTTTCAAGTGGTTCATATTTTTATTAAATTATAAAGATCAATCTTTTAAACGGAATATAACTTGATAGACTAAAACTCATAGTTTGGAATTTGAGGAATTAAAATTAAAATGAACACAAACTTAAAGAACCAAAAATTTCATTGAATCTCTATTAATAAAGCACCGCAATAGTACACATATTTTTAAAAAATGGATAACCCTTTCAATTTGGCTTGGCTAATGACGATGGAGCAAATAACTTGGGTAGGTGTTTCGATGAGAAATTTTGATGGATTTTGAATTTGGTGGATTAGTTAATTATGAGAAACATCTATAATTTGTATTCATCTCATTTAAGAAGCAAGAGTATGATTTTCTTCATTTAAGTGTACTAATTGGTCTCTTGCTTTTTACCATTTCTTTCAAAAGACAGACAACTTATTTCTGTAACTAAAAACTTTTAAAAATAAAAATTAATAGTAAATGACAAATTAAAATATAATTTAGATTACCAAATCAAATTAAAGGTCCCAAAAATATATTATTTGTAAGGCTTACTATTTTGAAAATAAAAGGCTTTAGAATTTTTTATTAACAGAATAATAAAACTTTATTTTCAAAGATTAACGATGAGCCTCTAACTTGGATCCGTTTGAACTTTGTAATAACATTATAGTACTTCTTCGATCCTAAATGAAAAACCTAATTTCCTGACTTTACTTTTCAAAATTTGGAAGATGAGTTATTTTTATTCTTAAAATAATAACAGCAAATTAGTCAAAAAAAGAAATGCACAAAAATTTAAAAAAAAAAATCAGATAAGCCCAGATTTTTCGAAAACATACCTGACAAATTGTTATAAGACAAACTTAATAACTCAAGTGAAGATAAGTTGGAGATTGTTTGGGGAATTGTTTCTGAAAGCTTGTTACCCGCAAGCCGTAATATCTTCAATTGCTGAAGTTTTCTCAATTCAAGTGGAATGGTCCCTTCAATTAAATTAAAATTCCAATCCAAGATCTCCAACCTTGACAAATTGAACAGAGATACTGGAATAAATCCATTAAGGCTATTGTTTCGAAAACTCAAGTGCTCAAGCATAGATAAAGCTCCTATCCATGTTGGAACTTGTCCATGAAAGTCATTGTAGCTCAAGTTGAGTCGTTTCAATCTACGCAATTGTACTAACTCTTTTGGTATTTGGCCGTGAAAATTGTTGCTACTAAGATCAAGTTCAGTAAGGAACGAGAGATTTCCTAGTTGCGAAGATATAATACCTTTAAGACTTGAGTCACTAAGATTTAAGGAACTGACCCTTCCATGACGAGTGTTGCATCCAACACCAACCCAATCACATGGAGAAGAAGAGACAGACCAGTTAGCCATGAGATCGTGTGGATCCACTGCAATAGATGCTTTAAAAGCAAGAAGTGAAGATAAGTCAATGTTGGAATCCATAGCACTCCATACTTGGGAGGTCATAAAGCAGTGAAGCAAGAGAAGGAAAACAAGGGAATGAAGTTTTTCCATGTTTAGCAAATCAATTACAGCTGCAAGTAGGGAGCATCCTGGAACACAAATTTATAGTTCTTCATATCCTTATTATACACGTTAAAAAACCACTCCAAAAAAATGTAATTATAAACCACTAAAAAAGAGTTGAGATGTGATAGCAGAAGCAAGGCAGAAGATTCAACATTTTTTCATAAAACGTCTCACATATCCTTCCAGACCAAAAAAGGGAGAAAAAAAAAACCATCCATCTTATATATATGGGCCCTTCAAGGACCCTTAACTTTATATTACATAGTTTAAAATATAGGGTGTTTTTTAAAAAAGATTTTTTTTTGTGAAAAAAGATTTTTTTTATTGAAAATGTAAATTGCTTGGACAGCTAACTACTCCTATTTGTATTTTCCACATTGAACATTGAGAAAAAAGAAGGGAAAGACATAATTCAATAAAAGCAATTAAAGTTGAAAACAAAAATTTCACTTTAAAATATATTTAATGAATTAATCACTTTCTCGATAAAATGATTGGACGTGACTTATATTTTGCATTGGAGGGAGTAACCGAATATACCAACAAGAAGGAAGAACTTTATGTATTGTAAGCAATATCCATTATCATTCGCATGCTTATACAATTGAATACAACTTTCTTAAAAGAACCACAAACCTAAAATCCATATTCAGAAAATTCAATTTTTTTAAAAAATATCTTTAAGAATTGACTTATATTTTCAGTGTTACCCTTTCGAGACATTCACAATTCATCATGTACAATTTACTTAGCCTACACTAATCAATTTTAATCCATAGGTTACTTTTATAAATCACTTCCATATGTCGGTTTAAGTACCAAAGGAAAAACAAAGATGGTTTTAAAAACTCCAAAATAATCTATTCATATAATCTTATTTATAATTCACTTCCAATATGTTACACATAAATGAAGGAAAACACTAAATTTCATTAACTCTTACTGAACATACACATGAATTAATTTTGTCACGTGGATCACATAAAATCAAAACCAACTAGATTACAAATTATATAGATTCAAAGACATGATTATAAGTATTTTTAATTATGCTAATAATGAATAATTTTTTCGATAATTTTATTTTTAAAATTAATTTTTATTTTTTATTTTGTGACAAGTGACAAGTTAAATATTGCTTAATTAGTCAATATCCAAATCAATTACAATTAACAGATTATATGTATAGAAACTAATACTTGTGATTGAGAAAACTGTAAGAAGCCAAAATAAAACATCTATAAGAACCTGATTAGTTAGTAGCTAACTCATTGATGAATATTATTTACTCAAGGCAATATGACTCATCCAAGTCCAAGTAAAGTAATTAATGTCGTAATGTAGATATCTTATATTCTCATACAACCCGTTAAGGGACTATGACATAGGTAAAGTGAGCGATAGAAATAATAAAATGTTATTTGAAAAATAGCTGGCAATTGATAATGACATAGGTAAAGTGACAAAAAAAAGTGTGGTCTTTAATTAATTTCGCATCACTTTGAGGACCACCTGATCACTACTTTGTTTCTTTGTCCTCATACTTGACTTAAAAAAAAAAGCTTATAACTGTTAGAGTATTTTGTCACTTTATATATTGTCCGTTTTCTTCTTTTATTGAATTGTAATACTCATATTTAAAGAATTTTCTCTTTCTATCATATTGAAATTTCTAACACTTACATGTAGCTATTACACTCTACACCCGGCAAAATATCTAGCTCACTAATTTAAGAAGATTAAAGAAATTAAATAAATTATTTAACTATAATATATACTAAATCCCAAATTAGTGTCTCAAATACGTCACAAATGCCAAATCAGCTTATATATACTAAATTGGGATTTTAGAATATTATTGAATTACCTTATTACCCCTCCCCTCATTTTAACTATAACATATACTAAGTCCCTTGTTGTTAGAATATTCTTTATTTCAGATAATATCTCTTTCCATTCCCTTTTCAATTCATTGCGAATCTACTCAACATGAGTAATTAAAACATCCAACTCTTGGCGGAATTTAACTTTATCCTTGCACCACTCTTTATCAAATTAGATAAATAAACCTTACATTTTTTTGGTGAAATAAACCTTACATTTAGAATGTTAACAAAATATTAAATAAATAAAGGCATACTGATTGAGCAGACTATGATTGTAAAAAACCCCCAAATTGCTTGTGCTCTCACTAAAGGTTTCCTAACTAATGAGAGAAATTCTCTATTTTTTTTATGAAAAAGATATTCTCTAATCACTATTGTGTTTGCTTATCATGGTGTTACAAAATCACGTTTGCATAAACTGAGATAACTACTTTAAAAATTCATCTTATATATACTGTAAATTACGTTAATAAGTTATTTTCAACATCCATTCAAACATGCCCTTACTCTGTGTACACACCAAAGGACACTTAACAAATTTATATGTCCTAACTATTTTCTCTATATTTCATTTTAAATTGTGATACCAGTAAAACTTAGCTTGGTGTCAACGTCGCAATTACTGAAATTTCTAGTGCTTATATGTAGTTAATTATTTTATTTAATCTTTAATATAATATCTAGTTAACTAAGTTAAAGAGATTAAAAATTTAAATAAATTATCTAATTATATCTTATATTTAATGATCCATCTGAAATACGTATTACTAGATTATATTTAAATTTGTAAATTAGATAACTTGATTTAGAAAAATAAATATCAATACTTTAAAGTAATTTATTAAATAGCTGTGGAGATAATTTGCACAATGAGAATGAGAGATTTTCTAGCTGTGGAGATATGATGCAATTAAAACCCATGTCATATCCTGAAATATGGCGTATCCTGAAATACACATTCATACTTCTCCATGTCCAAATTATACTCACTAAAGAATCACTAAAAACAACTGTGGCTCAAAAAAAAAAAAGATGAGATACAATGGCAGAAGCCTCAACCTTTTTTGCAAGGCATCTCACATATCCCTCTCTTTGAAAAATCGTTTCTAGGTTGGAAGAAGAATTTTTTATATAATATAAATGACTTAGAAGATTATTAATTGTCATTTTTCTAAATTTATCTTTATTCATTGGCTGTGTATAATGGACATCACCAGAGAGGAAAGAAGTAAGAGATATTTGAATAACAGGAAAGTTGGGGAAAAAAAAGGTAAACTACTCTCTTAATTCCAGTGAGATTATTGAAAATGACTTATGCTTGTGGCGATATTTTGTTTATATCCAAAGTCTTCAGACGAAGATTCAACGTATTCTATCCTTTTCAACTAATGAACAGTGATAGACATTAATAACATCCAGCTTTTTGTGGTGCAAGTGGCATGAGAGGTGCCTTATGGTGATACTTATCAGAGTTCAATCCCTATTTGCAAGCAATAGCTTGCCAAACTAAAAAAAAAAAAAACTACTCCCATTTAAAACCTACCTCTTCTGGCCTGATATTTAAAACCTAGTATATTTGCTAATCTTTAATGGTGCAGATTTCATGATAGATTTAATATGTGCATATATATTAAAAAATAATATTAAATACTCCTCAGATTTTATCATTTTTCTTATGTTAGAATCATATTATTAAGGATTTTGTATGTACTTAGAAAACAAATCAGAGATTGGTCAATATTAAGTAATCAATATTGGTCAATTAATAGTATTAAGTAGATATAAATGTATACGCTCCCCACTCTTGCATATATAGACCCTCTACGTATTTATCAATTAAAGGAGTTTATATTATTTTTTTATTCTATAATATTACTTTACAAGGAGTTTAGATTATTTGTTCATTATCTAATATTACTTTACATCGTCTTATAAATAATAAAAAGAGAAACTTTATTAATATATATATATATATATGATCAGTGGGAAAAAAATAGTCTGTAAGCCCTTATAATTTCACATGATTTTTAATACATTTTTTATAATTTTTTATTTTTATTAATCCTTATAGTTTCTTCAATTATAAACATTGGTTTCTACACTCATAATTTGTTGTTTATTAGAGAAAAGATGTTAGTAGTCGATGACGTAACTTTCGTCCAACATACCTAAACTATTTTACCATATGATAAAATTAAAACCAACCAGACTACAGGTCATATGTAGATGCAAGAAGACAATTATGAGCATAATAATTATTTTTATTATGTTACAAACCATTTTAATTTCATCATTTTATTTTTAAAAACCTATTCATGTTGCTTAGTCAGTAATCGACATAACTTATAATTACAAACAATGAGGACTAATCAAAGACCATAGTGAAAATTAGGTTAACTTAATAGGACCTGATTTTTAATTTAACAGTTATCACTTCTTTGTTTCTTTGTCCTCATACTTGACTTGTAAGTTGGGATAAAAACGATAGACTTGACTTAAAAAACAAAAAGCTTTTAATTGTTAGAGTATTTTGTCAATTTATATATTGCCAGTTTTCTTCTTTTATTGAATTGTAATACTCATATTTAAAGAATTTTCTCTTGCTAACGTATTGAAATTTCTAATGCTTACATGTAGCTATTACACCCTACCCTCGACAAAATATCTAACTGACTAATTTAAGAAGATTAAATAAATTAAGTAAATTATTTAACTATAACATATACTAAATCCCAAACTAGTGACTCTAATACGTCACAAACGCCAAAGCAGCTTATATGTACTAAATTGGGATTTTAGAATATTATTGAATTACCTCGTTACCCCTCTTACTCCTTTGAACCATAACATATACTAAATCCCAAGCTGTTGGAATATTGTTTATTTGGGATAATATCTCTTTCCATTCCCTTTGCAATTCATTGCGAATCTATTCAACATGAGTAATTGATATATCCAACTCTTCGTGGATTTTAACTTCAGCCTTACACCAGTCTTCATCAAATTAGATAAATAAGCCTTAACTACTTTTATAATGTTAATAGAATATTAAATAAATAAAGTCATATTGAGTGAGCAGACTGTTATTGTAAAAAAAAAAAACCCAAATTGCTTGTGCTCTCACTAAAGTTTTCCTGACTAATTAATGAGAGAAATTCTCTATTTTTTTTGTGAAAGAGATATTCTCTAATTGCTATTGTGCTTTCTTATCATGGCGTTACAAAATCACGTATGCATAAATTGAGATAACTACTTTAACATACCTATCTTATATACTGTAAATCACATGAAAAAGTTATCTTCAACAGCCATCCAAACATGCCCTTACTATGTATGCACACCAAAGGACCCTAAACGAATTTATATCTTCTAACTATTTTCTCTATTGTCAGTTTTCGTTTTAAATTGTGGTACCATAGTAAAACTTAGCTTGGTGTCAACGTGTCATCTCGCAATTATTGAAATTTCTAGTGCTTATACGTAGTTAATTATTTCATTTGTTTTTTAATATAATATCTAGTTAACTAAGTTGAAGAAATTAAAAGTTTAAATAAATAATTTAATATATTTTATATTTAATGATTATATTTAAATTTATAAGTCAGATAAATTAATTTAAAAAAATAAATGTCAATATTTATTTAAAGTAATTTATTAAATAGTTTGTGTAGATAATTTGCACAAAGAGAAATGAGAGATTTTCTAGCTGTGCAATACAGTGGCGGACCTAGAATCTTGACTTAGGGGGTGCAAACTATTTTTTGAGAAGATAAGTGAGACTTATTCTTAATATCTTTTGAGAAAAATTTGAACAAAAATTCAGTGGATTCAAAATTAGCAAATGAGTGGGTGCAAAATAAATTACATAGTACTAATATATACTTAATTTTTTGAAAGTCAGGGGGTGCGGCTGCACCCGGTGCGGACAATGTAGGTCCGCCTATGTGTGCAAATATGGTGCCATTAATACACATACAATATCCTGAAATATACATTTATACTTCTCCGTGTCCAAATTATACTAACTAAAGAATCACTAAACAATTGTAACTATAAACGACTCAAAAAAGATGAGATACAATGATAGAAGCCTCAACCTCTTTTGCAAGGCATCTCACATGTCCTTTTCTGGCGAAAAGAACCTAAAAAAGACCCAAAGTTGAATTGTGTACGCCACTTCTCTTTGAAAAATCGTTTCTAGGGTCGGAAGAAAAATTTTATATATAATATAAATGACTTAGAAGATTATTAATTGTCATTTTCTAAATTTATCTTTATTCATTGGTGGTGCATAATGGACATCACCAGAGAGGAGAGAAGTGAGACATATTTGAATAACAGGAAAGTTGGGGAAAAAAATAAGTAAACAACTCTCTTAATTCCAATGAGATTATTAAAATTGATTTATATATAGGGTTAAGGTGCAATTTTAGTAATAAAATATTTTTACTATAATCGAATGGGCACACTTAATTTTTAAAGGATGCAAAATTACATAAAATCTTTCACTTTGAGGACCACATTATCACTACTTCATTTCATAAGCTTGTGGCGATGCTTTGTTCCTGTTTATATGGAGATATCCAAAGTCTTCAGACGAAGATTCAACGTATTCTATCCTTTTCAACTAATGAACAGTGATAGAACCAAGCTTTTTGTGGTGCAAGTGGCACGAGAGGTGCCTTATGGTAACACTATGTATGTGTGTGTGTGTGGCCTTTAATTAATTTTCTTTATCACTTTGAGGACCACATTATCACATTAATTTCTTCATGTGCATATGGAGATATCCAAAATCTTCAGTATCATATCTTTTTCAACTAATGAATAGTGAGAGAAATTAATAACAACAAGCGTTTTGGTTTAGGGTTTTTAATTGATGTAAAGTAAGCACGTGAAGGAAATTTTGTTATTTAATTCTTAATATAAGTGCTTTTGGGCGTTCTAAGATTCTTTGTTCTTTCATTCTTAATATCTTCTTTCATTACATTAAAGGTGACAATTTCAAAATTAGGACCATAAATTATTTCCAAAAAATAAATAAATTCTTTGTGAGTTGATGCGCCGAGTTTGGAATGAAAATCTTAGAGTCTGAAATGTAATACTAAGAGCAAAAGAAATGGTGTCCCCTGAATTAATAAGGATTAGACGTACACTCCTATAGTAATATTTATAGATAAAGAGAATATATTTTTATCCTTTAATATAAATTAGCATAAATCAATATCATTAATCAATGGTTAGTAAAGTCTGATTGACTTGAATTATAAGCCGGCAAAAGAAACGAAAGAATTAAAAAACGACTTGACTAATAAGCTTACAGCCACTGCCCCAAAAAAAAGTTTTACTCTTGCAGATTTTCTAGCCAATTTTAATCCGTAGGTATAAGGTTCGTGGAAATTTACTTTCCTGTAAATTAATTACTTGCGAAAAAATCCACAGGTAAAAATCGGTAAGAAAATCCGCAAGAAAATTTACAGATAATCTGCAAAAAATTAGAAAAAATATCTATGAATTTAGTAATATTTTTCAATATCCTACAAGCATCACGAACATACAAAATATATCATTTGCAAATTTCAAAGAAAAGTATAGTTAAAATACCTCAAACAAGTCTTAATTACAACAAGGTATACAAAGTAATCTTCAAGGGAATGCACAACAACATGATATACCAAGTAATCTTTAAGGGAATCAAATCACTATACAAAGGATTTTTGTAAGTATGAACTAAGGGGGAAAAATACATACATGACTGCTAGAAGATATTATGATCATAACTATACACAACAGAATTTTGAATTTCCTGGTTGGCTGCATGGCTATTTACACGACGTCATTGGATAATTTTACACGGGCAGAATAGAAGAAAGAATCCACTATTCACTTTCATCCCTGCATTGCCCAAGCAAAGCGCAATTATGTTTACATATTTGCCAATTAGTCACAACTTCACAAAATATTCAATTTCATAATCAATTCATTTCCACCCGTAATTTGCTATATCATATGTTGAAAAATACTTACAAGCTAAAATTCCAAGATTTGAAGTTGGAATGCATTTTATTTGAGTTTGCTGTATAATCCACAAAATAAGGCAACTACCTGCAATTAGAAGTAAACATTTAAAAAAAAATGGTGATTAATAGCAAGCACCTTACTTTTAATCAATGGTTTCCAAAACAGAAGGATAAAAGATAAAGAGATTGAACTTACTGCCCCATCCCAATCAGATTCAACTACTACCCATTTTCCATAACCAGTAATTAACCAAGTAAATTGATTTCAAAGCATTAGTTTCTTAATTAGTAACACCTACAATTGAAATCCAGCTTATGCATAATTTTTCACAGATAAGAAAAAATATATACTAGTAAACATCGGAACCAGCTTCCTTGAATTCTAAACATCCATAATATTATTCTGCAGTAAAAGATAAGAAGTTAAGAACAAACAGCAACAAATAGTAAAAGTAACACTAGGCATCTAGTTCTACATGATTAATTAATTCTATCAATACATTTTAAGCATCAGCTTGCACAATATGACAATCTAAATACTTTTGACATCATCATTTCTTCTCTCTCTGTTTTTTTTTTCGAATGAAAAAACTGAATTTCATTAGCTTAATTCAGCAATACAAAAACAGAGAAGTAATTGCAATCCCTGGGTTCCAACAAATACCTTCCATCACATTCAAGTTCAATTTTCCACACCTTAAATGGTTGAGGCACACGAATGGTCTTGGTTTCATACATTGCTCCTAAACCAAGAGCCTCTCCTTCAAACATTGATGGACCAATACTCCTAACACAGTGTTCCAAACAGACAAAAATATTAATATAACAGAGGATCTAACGACTTGAACGGGATAAAATATATGAAGCACACGGTAAATGACATTTCAAAGCCAAGGCCCATCAATGTTTGAAGGGCCCTGTCCCCCTGGGGGTTGTCAGAATGTCCTGTACCTGTTTGCTTTAACAAAAAAAGAGCCAGAATCAGTGTCATACTAGCAAGATTGATGCAGCCTCCTCCAATAGGACTGATTCTGGTTATCTGTGTAGCTATTCCTTCAGAAAGAATCCACTCACGTATTGGATCGTTGCCCATACTAGCAGCTGGAACTATAAATTGATGAACCACATTTTCCCCCTCTGAGAAAAACAATATTTATGACCAAAAATAACTCAAACAGCATGTTCAATTTTAGCAGAAAGTCATCGCTTAGCAATGTAGCAAACTCTCATCTTTGATTTTTCAGACTAAGATTGCACTGTTACTACACACAATATATGGTTAGGCCACCTCAACTAGACCAATTTGCTTCAACAAACCTTCAATTGACCACAAACTATCGAAACATCGCATATATAAGAAAATGAAAAGCACAAAGTTTCTGGGACCGTCAAAATGATGCCCTCCAGTCCAAAAGAACTTCAAGAAAAGAAAACCATGACGCAACCAATTCCAAACAAAAGCAACCATATGACAAACTAAGCTGAGAGTTTAATCTTCACCAACAAAAAAAAAAGCTGAGAGTTTATTTTAAAAACTACCAGGAGTAGAAACCAAACAATCCAACAATTCATATGCCAAACTTTATATTTGAAGAAAAATAATAAAAAAGGCATGGCTAATGTCCATTTTTATAAATCAAGAGGAATAAATCTATATCGAGTCTTAGGTATTTGTTAGAAGTATGAGTTAGTTAAAGTTGTTAGTGTTAATCACTTAATTAGTTAATGACCCACGTGTCTATATAAAGGGTCATAGTGTAATGGTTTAAGAGTGTGATTGTATAATCATCACCACAAGGTGAGAGGATGAAGAATCCCCACCAAGAAAGGGAGGATAACTTGGGTCTCCCACTTCAAGAGTCCCCAAAAATGGGGTTAGTTCATCTCCCTCAAGAAGAGGGTAGATAATTGTTGTACCCATATGGGTTTGTGATAATACATTCATTTTCTTCCATTTCTACCTTCTTTAATGCTCAACAGTATTAACACAAGCAACAACCTGCTTGCGGCGCCTTTGCAGTTTCCCATTTGCAGCTTTGCTTGCCCTAGCCCAGTTGCCTTACTTTTAGGTTTGAATTGATGAGATAAAAAAAGAAAAAATAAAAAATAAACAGGACCAACTCAAAAGAGCTCAACCATTTCTTTGCCAAATTGACAGAAGCAAAGAGAATGTGTGGCCATCAAACCCACTGAGAAAACTATCCAATGATCTCACAGAAAAATCACAGGTAGGAGTTGGAGATCTTGGAGGCTGCGGGGGAGCTTGAGGAAAGTGTAACCGGAATCAGGCACGGTTAGGAGCTGGAGATCTTGGAGGCTATCTGGGTCGTGTGACTGTGCTATGGATGAAGCTGGTGCTGGGTGAGACGCGACGGAGGAGAGGTTTGTAGCGAGGAGCATGTACAATGGCGATGTCTCCTGGAGGTTGGTATGGCGACGGAGGAGAGTCTGGAGCGACGACCACAGGATTCTAGGAATGGGTTTAATGTTGGGAATGGGTTTTTTTTTTCCAATTTTGGGAATGGGTTTTTGGACCTTTACAATTGTAATAAATACGTACGAAATTGCTGTGAAAATTTTTACAGTAAAAATCTGTAGGTATAGTACCAATTTTTACTACTGAGCTGTGAGAGTGTAGTTCAATCTCAACATCAAGAAAGTTCATCAATATTAGCAATTTAGCGTGTCCAGTATAGGGAATGAGTCTCTTCGTCTCAAAATAATTATCATCTTTCAAAAAGGGGATAAAATTAGCAAAACACGGATTAATCTCTCACAATATAAAAAATTAAAACATAAATTTTGTTAGGAGAGGTGGTCATATTCGGTGTCCAATAATTTTTAATACAAAACTGCCTTTACTATATTGTAATACCTATGTTTAACAAAACAAATTATATTTCAAGTTGTGTCTTCCCACAACTTCTCTTTGATCCGTTTTGTTTTTTTTGGTGATATCTCTTATATAAAATCTCATATAAATTTTTTCTTGAAAATCACATAAATGTAACGGACAACAAAATTAGTTACCAATAGATTTCTTGAAATTAAGTTATTAGTAAGTTGCGAGATTTTTTATTAATAATATTTAAATATTCAAGTTAATATTTAGTTGTAATAATTAAAATAATAAATTCAATCTTATGGCCCGCGATTCATCAGTCTGACTGTGTTTAGGTTAAGTGTTTTACTCGATCTTAATTTTTGTATTTAAGTAATAACAGTAAGTTACTCTCCCATCCTTTAATCTATGATTTAAGTGGGGGTTGATTTTGATCTGATTGTAGGACTTTTTTTATTTTTGTCTGTTTTTTCCCCTAAATTACCCTATTAATGCTCTTTCAATAATAATAAGTTGATTTCACTATTCTCAAGAAATTGTGGGAAAACACACAACTTGACATCTGAAGGGGAAACAGCTAAATGCAAGAAATTTGTGCGTGATCCATTATATCTACCTGTTAAGGTATCCTGTTAGATTTCATAAGGGTATTTACACAATTAGCTTCTGTCATATGTTTAATTGGTGGTTAGAAATGCAAGTTTTCACAGTTTAAACAGGAAAGTGACATAATTTTTCTCCATGCCTAATAATGAGTTTAATCTTTATCTGCCATTATTTTATTGACTAATAGGTCAAAAGGGTTGGAAAAGTTGCACGAGCTATATGTATTATGAGTCATCCTATTCCAGATACCAATGATTCTCACTCAGCACAGGTCATTCTACCGCAGCAACAACTTGGTTGTAAATCAGATATGTAAGGACAAATCCTAGCCTTCATTGATTTCTTATTTTACAAATCACAAATGATGAAAGGACAAAACGATGGCCTTCTTAGGTATGGAATAATAAAGGACTTCTCTTTGACTCCAAAGAATGACAATGGTGATGTAGCGAGATAGTGAGATAGTGAGACTGCTAGAATTAAAATGTGAATACATATTCATTATGTTATCAATTTCTTATAGATGACAAATCATAAAATTTGATATGAGTAAAATAATGAACTTTTTAGTTTTAAACTTCTTGTTCCAACTTTTAGGGAACTGATTCTTGGTATCCATGGTAACTGCAGGTATCTCTTTTGCTGTTCTTATTCCCATAACGTTGCAGCAAAAGGAAAATATATTGCTTTTGTCTCAGCAGAAGCGGAGACTGACCAACCTGAGGTGGAATTGAAGCCTGGTGTTGAACTTCTTGGACCTGTAGATGAGATATTCTATGACACTTATGACAGATATGAACCTGTGAATGAATGCAAAGCCAATGGTTGCTTCATCTCAACTGTAAGTATACTCTCTTTGAATTTTTTTATTTCATTTTTGTCACTTGCATTGTATTTCACTTATCCCTTGTGAAAGGAAACTAGATTTGGGGTATACATAGAAATGACATACCATGCCATTAAAAATGTTTCTGTTTGATTAACTTTGATTAAAATTTTTCAACTTTGGAGTTGAATGGTTCAAGTCTCTGCACAACCAAATATCCTTTTTGACTTTCTGCACAGACCCCCTGTTACTTCATATTTTCAAATGGATAGGGTTATGTCAGTCTCTGGTTTATTTCTGTCATAAGGGATGTGAAATTTTATCATCTTTCATATTCTACCTGAGGGGATTTTTTTTATATCTGAAAAATTCAGTTTTGCTGACTGGACATTGCATTACTTGTAGAGCTATGACCCCACTACGCACTTTGAGTCCACGGTAAAAGATGTGCCTGCACTGTACAGTAAGATCACTGGAAAGGTAATTGTATGATATTCCATTGAACTTGCATATTTCATTGAATCACAGCCACGCTTACGCAGCCACTTGAGAGAAACATTTATATTGAGCACATGTTACAAATATTACTCCATGTGGTGTTCCACTTGTTAGTTTGTCAGACATGATATTATAGTTCAATGTGATAACTTTTCCTAGTATACAAAACACTTTTGGAGCCATCTCTGTAATTTTATTCTCTTCTATCTCGAATCACATCATTTCTCAATCTGGTCTAGCATCATCTTTTGGTAAATCTTACCTTTTGATTTAAAAAAACATTTTTGTCCAATGTTGGAATTGTTTGCGTTTTCTTTTCCTGTTTATTCTACTCTTATCCTTTTTCCCCAAGTACTAATTTCTGATTCAATGATGTACCTGCTGTTCATACGTATTTCCGAAAGAAAGTTTGTTTCTGTCTATCTACAAACAAATTCTAAATTCAGACCATATATTTTAATAGCAATTAATAACCCTTCACAAAGTATGATATGCTATAGCTTTTTATCCTTCTCAGAACAATGTGATGCAAATTATTTATCAACAACCCCTCAATTGCTTACATTATCTTCTTTATCGTTTGTTTCAGGATGTTGATCTTTCTGTTGATTTGAGTGCTGCAAGTGCTGCCACTGAATAAAATTTTCAAACAGACCTGCCCTTGGGTTTTGAAGAAAACTTCATTTTTAATATTATTTTCATGATTCTTTCTTAGATATTCTAATGGAAAGTGAATAACTCATATACTCATTCTTTCGACTCAATGGCCATTTTATGCCCCATATTTGTTTTGCATTCTTGAACCTAGCATGCCTTTCAGCAGTGAGGATCGCTGCTGAGATGAATTCCCTAAAATAAATTGCATTTTCGAGATGTGTATGCTCCTGATCTAATTGTAGGCATGAGTGATGAAAGAACCTAAACTAATTAATGTTTCTGCCTCTTTGGTTTCCTTATCTAAGAGCAAAAATTGCGCATACTGCATCTTGTGGAAGTTGCAACAATGTAATATAAATCATTTAAAACATGAGTTTTGATTAAACAACAGTTAGATTCATTACACCAAGTGGAATTATGGACTACATGATGCTATTGTATTCTATCAACATGTTCTTTGGATAAATTATTAACCAAAATGTTATGTTTAATAACTTCATTGAGTCCATTCCTCGATCTTTCTTTACCCTTTTTAAAGGATCTAACGCCATTTGGTCTAGCCAATATAAGTATTAATATCCCTTATTGAATCTTCGCAAAGAGTTGAAGCGATACTTAAGCATGAATACCTTATTTGGTAGTTGGTACACATAATGGAATGGAAAAAGGGAATGAAATGAGCGATCCATTTTTTGAAATGAGAGATGTCTTTCTACGTTGCAAATGATAGGGGAAAAAGGCCTTTGATGTGCCTTGTTTACTTGCCAACGTGATTAATGAAATAGAGATGATGCATTGCGATATGCAAGCAGGGCTTTGATTTCACTAGTAGCTACTATTATTTAGAAAATAAAAAAAAATGTATTAGGAACTTTGTTGGTAGATGACCAAAGTATAAATACGGAAATTTGGTAATTAAGTGTTTGTCGATGTTCAACGGCACATTTTACTTTTGGATAGTGTAAAAATAGTTATTATGTTTTTCAAATAAAGTAAAATAAGTAAAACTGTTAATTTACCCAAACGTCAATGAGTTTCTCTTTTGTGTGGGTTCTACTCACAGTCAATGAATATCATGATCACCATCAGAAAATTAACGGTTTTACTTATTTTTTGCAAACATAATGCCTATTTTTACACCATCCAAAATTAAAATGTAGCAGTTGCATCTGGACAAACACGGTTACCAAATTTACACATTTATCCAATTCTAAACAACATCGACACTATTTACAAAAGTTCTATTTTAATTTTACCATTTACTTTTTGTTTTCAAAATAAAAAATATATATATTATTAGGCCGTCAAAGCTCCAGTGACAACAATCACTGGTGAGAGGGCTCTAGCGATTGGCTTTCTCAAAGGCCATTAGAGCTCTGACGTTTGGCTCTCTAAAAGGTCGCTAGAGGTCCACACTTTACCCTGCCAGATATTCATGATGTAGGTAAATTATGTCATCAAGAAAGTGAGAAGAAATGAACTTCCATATCAGTATAACTCGAGATTGTTCTGCATAAGTTTTGAAATTTTAATATATAATTCAGTCACTTACGCCGTGCCAAATTTCAGCGAGTGTCGATCCAAGCGTGAAATGCCATCTTTGTATCCTCAAGCCAAAGGAATCCTATATGCACTCAAAGACAAAGGGGTTGATGTTGCCATTGCTTCTAAATCACCACCTGCTGATATAGCGAGAACATTTCTTGATAAATTGAGCATCAAGTCAATATTTGTTGCTCAGGTGTGTACATTCAATCATGCTCTAATCTCTCTTGTCCTTTTTCTGTTCATTGATATATCATCATCTTTGATGCATTGAGAAAAAGATAAAGTTGAACACTGGCTTCTGCAGTAAGAGATAAGTGATAAGCTTGTTAAGCTGAAAAAATTTAACTTCCAAAGGTTTTGGTTGTAGGCCTTTTTGTCTACCCTAACCTTCCCTCGGGTCCACTATCAAGTTGCATTCTAGTAAGATTCTTTTTCCCATAATATAAGTTACTTTAAGAGTAATTAATGCTTATTTACTAACTTATCCCTGTAATTAATGTTTAAATGGGACTCATTGTATTATTTTCTTTCTTTCTTCATCATTATTAGGGGTAAGAGTGGAATATTTTTTTTTGATTTAAGACACACTTGTTGAGTTAGCTATTATTTCTTAATTTCAATGAGATGGTTAAAAATGATTTATATTGTGAATCCGACAAAGTCATAAATATGTCTTTACACCCAAAAAGATTGTTTCCTAAACTAACTGGAATCTGTAACTGGATCTAATTGGATATTTGCGTTTATCAATTTTAATTTGTTTTTTTCTCTTGTTGTTCAGGAAATATTTTCGAATTGGACACACAAGACAGATCATTTTCAGATAATTCATTCAAGGAATGGGGTTCCATTTAATTCTATGGAGCTGTGTCCATGTCATTGGTATTCTATATCACATAGTAATTGATGAACTCAAGTATTTCATATAATCTATGGAGCTGTGTCCATGTCATTGGTATTCTCACACACCATCACCTCTGTTATCAGTTGCAATTCGTTCTGTACATTAGACGCCTGAAGTTGTTAGGTAAGTGGTGGCTGAGTTTACTCGTATGTCTCTCTGCCATTCTCACCCTTATATTTAATTCTTGGGTCAGTGCCATTGGTAGTTTCATAGTTTGATTGAATTTTGGTTTTGGTCTTTGTAGTTTTAAATTGTCGGCTATGATCTCTATATTTTTATAAATATTTGGTCTGAGTTTAATGATTGTCCCTATACATTTATCAATTTTGATTGCTATATTTATTAAATTCAAGCCAAACGCTTATGAAACTCTAGAAGCTAAAACTAAAAAGAGATTGAAACCAAAATTCAATCAATTTGTAATGGTTATCAATGATATTAACTCATTTATTTATTTATTTTTGAGAAAATCAAGTGTTGTTTAAGGTATCATCTCAAGGATGAGATGATTCCAGCAACACAGTGAGCTCTTGCTAAGTATGCAAAGTTGCGGGTTCGAATTGCTCCGGTCGGTGAATAGATGTCTTCTTAAAATTATCCTAAGGTCCCATATACAACAATCTAAAGGATGCATTACAAGTGTCTTGAAATCATCAAAGTATTGTAAAGTTTTATTTGCCTTAATTATGAGTAGGTTTTGATGTACACTTATCAAATAATTCCAAGTTACCAACTTTAATCCTTATTATAAAATATAGTTAACTTTTGTGGAGAGATTAAAGAAGTTAATTACATTAGTTAAAAGTATTTATATTATCATTTCTCTAAACTAATTTACTTGACTTATAAATTAATATATAATATAATTTACACATAAAATACTTTTATATAGTGTATTAAGTTTCCTTAATCTCTCAAATAAAAACTAATTAACTCTTACATTTAACACAAAAGGTATGAACAAAAATCCCCACCCCTTGTGGGAGCCATCGCTGGCCCGTCGTTGGTAGTACTGGTAAAGCGGGCCAGCCCGCGGGTTGCGGGCTGGCCCGCCGGGTTGGCGGGCTGGCGCGGGCCAGCCTGCCGGGTTAATTTTTGGTGGCGGGCTCGGGATTCCCAACCCGAGCCCGCCAACCCGCCAAAATTTTTTTAATTATTTTTTAATTTATAAAATTAATATTTTTTAAATTTTTACCCAATTTTTTTATAAGATTGCATAATTTCATGTTTCTCTTTCCAATCCTATCAATAAGTGTTTAATAATTTCTTAAAAATAGCATTTAATATTACTTTTTCCTTTGTAAAAAATATTGGGATTGAAAAAAAGTAAAAAAATACATATAAAATATTTTTAAAAAAATGGCGGGTTAGGCGGGCTGGCCCGCCAACCCGCAGGCTAGGCGGGGCGGGTTGACACAACCCGCCCCC